>RJWM01005923.1:0-88124 GCA_004363535.1 Dasyprocta punctata | reverse complement strand
TAGTATAGTTTCAAGTCGGGGATTGTGATGCCTCCTGCCTTCCCTTTGTTGCCCAGAATTGCCTTTGCTATTCTAGGTCTTTTCTGGTTCCAGATGAATTTCAGGAATGTTTTCTCTAGCTCTGTGAGGTAGGCAAGTGGTATTTTGATTGGGATTGCATTGAATCTGTATAATAATTTTGGGAGAATGGCCATTTTCATGATGTTTGTTCTTCCTATCCATGAGCATGGGATATCTTTCCATTTTCTGAAATCTTCTTCGATCTCCTTCTTTAGAGTAATGTAATTTTCACTGTATAGGTCTTTTACTTCCTTTGTTAGATTGATTCCTAAGTATTTCATTTTTTTGGATGTTATAGTGAAGGGTGTGGTTTCCCTTATTTCTCTCTCAGTGTCTTTGTTGTTTGTGTACAGGAATGCTATTGATTTTTGAGTGTTCATCTTGTATCCAGCTACATTACTAAATTTGGTTATTACTTCTAGAAGTCTTTTAATGGATTTTTGGGGGTCTTCTATGTAGAGTATCATATCGTCTGCAAATAATGATAATTTCACTACTTCCTTTCCTATTCTTATTCCCTTTATTTCTTTCTCTTGTCTAATTACTCTGCCTAATATTTCCAGAACTAGATTGAATAGGAGTGGTGATAATGGACATCCTTGTCTTGTTCCTGAATTTAGGTTGAAGGTTTTCAGTTTTTCTCCATTTAGTAAGATGTTGGCTGTTGGTTTATGATATATGGCTTTTATCAGGTTGAGGTAAAAAATCTATTCCGATTTTCTGCAGGGTTTTGATCATGAATGGGTGCTGGATTTTGTCGAAAGCTTTTTCTGCATCTATTGAGATGATCATGTGGTTCTTGTCCTTTTTAAAAAAATCATAAGTTACTAATTTGATTGAATCAGTGACACATTTGGAATTCAAAGTTTCCATCTCACTTTCATATAGTTATCACTTACACATTCAAACATACTAGAATTTATTGTTTCTTACATGAAAACAAACAAAAAGTGCATTAAAATAATTTAAATGTAACCTAAATTGTTCTAATGTAACAATTCAGAAAAGTAGATTTCACATCACATTTAACTGAAAAAATTTAAGCCAAATTTAGGTAAAATAGCTTGACCAAGATTGCAAAGCATATATATGTGAACAATTGTACAATCTAAACTCTAAAGATGCTGACCCAGTATATTCTATCATAATTCTGTACTAACTGTGCAATATATACATTTCTATAACTTTCAATTCATATTCCCTGACAAAATGTGCTTTTAATATAGTCTTCCTCTCAGGTATGTGGGAATGGTTCAACATACTCAAATCAATAAACATATTACATCACATTAATAGAAGCAACTACAAAAATAACATAGTTATCTCACTGGATTCAGAAAAAGTTTTTGACAAAATCCACTATCAATTCATAACAAAAACCCTTCTATAACTATATAAAATATATACAAATATAGAATGTATACAGATTTAGAAGAACCTTACCTCAATCTGATAAAAGACACTTTTTAAAAATCTAATATCAACTTTATATTAAATGAAGAAAAGCTGAAAATTTTCCCTCTAAAATAAGGAACAAGACAAAGATGTTCACTATCACCATTCCTTTTGATAAAGTACTTGAAATATTAGCCAGAGGACCAAGCAACAGAAAGAAATAGAAGGGAAATGCATAGGAAATAAAGAAGGTAAATTGTCTTTGTTAGCAGATGACATGTTCCTTTATATAGAAGACTCAAAAAATTCCACCAAAGACTCTTAGAATTAATAAACATTCAGTACTGCCTCAGGATACAAAACTGACACACAAAAATCAATAGTGTTCCTGTACACTAATATAAATCCATCAAGAAAGAAATTATGAAAACAACACATTATCAACAGCATCAAAACAGATTTAAATATTTCAGAATTGAGCTAACCATGGGAGTAAAACACCTCCACAACAAGAACTACAGTACTCTGAAAAAGGAGATCAAAGAGGGCAACAGAAAATGGAAAGATATCCTCTATTCTTGAAGAGGCAAAATTAACAATGTCAAAATGACCGTAGTCCTAAAACAGATATGTAGAGTTAATGCAATCCCAATGAAAACACCAGTAGCGTTCCTCATATAACAAGAGAAAATAATCCTAAAATTCATATGGGACCAGAAGAGACCTGGAATAATTGAAGCAATCCTAAGCAACAAGAGCAAAGCAGCAGATTTCACAATCCCAGATTTGAAGTTATACTCCAAAGCTACAGTGATAGAAACAGCATGATACTGATACAAAAACAGACAAGTAGATAAATGGAAACGAATCTATGATACAGAAAATAAACAGGCTCACTCAACTGTCTAGTCTTTGACAAAAGTGCCAAAAACCTGCTGAAGGAAACAACCCCTTTAACAAATGGTGCTGGGAAAATTGGCTATCCACTTGCAGAAGATTTAACCTAAACCCATATATTTCACTATGCACCAAACTAAAATGAAAATGGATCGAATAAATAAGTGTTAAAATGGGAACAATCTTCTGAAACATAAAACTCTTGAACTCAGGTATAGGCAGCAACTTTCTCAACAGAATCTCAGTTTCACAGAAAATATTACCAACAATCAACAAATGGGACGATGTCATATTTAAAAGCTTCCATACATCAAGAGAAATAACCAACAGTGAAAAAACAATCCACAGAACGAGGAAAAGAAGTTTTAGCAGCTATTCCTCAGGAAAAAAATAATCTCTAAAAGGTATACAGAGCTCAAAAAAATTAGACACCCCCACAACAAAATACTCAATCCAAAATCAGACAATTGAAGTTAATAAATGTATTCCAAGAAGAAATACAAATTGTCAATAAATAGATGAAGAGAAGTTCACCATGCAAATTAAAATAACAGTGAAATTCCATCTTATTCCATGATGAATAGCTTCCATCAAAAATTAAATAATAAAAAATGCTGGTAAGGCTACAGGGAAGAAGCAACACTTACACATTGCTGATAGAAATGTAAAGTAGTACAACCACTATGAAATCCAGTATGAAGATTCCTCAAAAATTAAAACCAGAAATGTCATTCAACCCAACCATTCTCCTTCTCCATATCTCCCAGAAAGATTTAAACACATCATATTATTGTGGTACATGCATATATACCCATGCTTATAGCAGCACAGTTCATAAAACCTAAGTCTTGAAAGTGGCCTATATGTCCATCAACAATTGAAACAGAAAGAAAATGTGGTATTTATACACAATGAATTACTACACTGTCATGAGCAAAGATAAACTTGAGTCATTTGTAGGACAACATTAGCACCTTGCAACTATAACATTATTTGAAATAAATTAGATACACAAGTTTCAATATCACATGGTTCCTCTTAAATGACAAATGCAGAGTATAAATAAACTAAAGAGAAAAAATAAAGGATAGATAATAGGAGCCTGAGAGTTACAATTTTGCAGATGGTAAGAGGTCCAAAAGATGGAGGGAGACGGCAGGAAGACAAGGACTGAAGAAGGGGATAAGAAAAAATTAAGGTATGTTATATACTTGTTCCAACTTCCTACAATATATATAATCATTATGTATTGCAAATATGTACTAATACAAAATAAAATTAAAAATACATTTTTAGCTTTAAAATAATTTTAATTCTTATTTCCACCAGAAAGCCAAAATTCTTCAAGACCATGTAACAGTTGTTAGCCTTAAAATACACAATGACTTCCAAATTATCTTGCCAAGTGAGTTCAGCAACAAACATCCTCATGGTCATAACATTAATATAACCATAAAAGTACCATTACATTAATTAGAACTTTGTAAATGCTGTAATTAAGATATTCTGTGACAGCTGTCTTTCCTGTCCCTGAGCATTCCCAAGAAATCTCCCAACACTACTTATTTCTGAACCATCATCTGCCTGAAGCAGGGAGAAGCCATCTGTTAGTATATTTGAAATGTTAAGTTGACAAAGGGGTTTCAAACTATTATAACCATTAGATTTCTTTTTTGGGAGAATAAGCAGCAGCACTAAGCAACCATTTTTAAGTGATTTTTAGTAGACCTAGGAGGGGGAAAACTGGATTTCTTTTTGCCCTTGCAAAAACAACCAATGGTAGAAGAGTCTAAAATTTGGAGTTATATGGATGTGAGTTGACCTCCAGCTTTGTACAGAGGAAAAGTTGCTTAAACTTTATGAGTCTCCCTTTCTTAATCTTTATGATGGGGAAACATTGTAAATGAAGATGGTCAGATTAACTTTTTATTGGTATTGAAAAATGATAAATTTCATGGGTACTGCCTCATAACATTTCCACCAAAAGCTGATTTTATTTCAAAATATCATCAAAATAATTCTAAAGATGATATCCTTCTTGTTTTTTTCCTAGCTATTTTATGCAGCTATGGGAGATATTTACTTCAATTCCCAAAAGTACATCTTATGTCAGACTAACAGTTATTAAAACTTAGAGTTGATAAAGACCATCAGTGAAGAGGAATTCAAGTATTCCATTTGTACTATAACCAGCCACTCATTTAATTTTAAGCAAATCATTTTACCGGACTTTTGCTGGAAAATGATGAAAGATAAAGAAATGATACACAGTTTATTCTTAAGGAGAAAAATTAAAACAGTAATGATAATAAATCATGTTTTTAAATTTTCATCCTGATATTTCTATTACTGTTCATGTTGATATAAGTTTAAAGGAATCAGCACTTCTAATACCCTGTTCATTTTTAGTAAATTTTAATCTATGGAGTAAATGTTATCATTAACCACTTTTAGAGATGAGACTAACTCATAGATTAAGTGAATTGCTCAGTGTCATAAACTTCATAAGTGACAGAACCTAGACAAAATTTTCAAATTAACTTAAAATGGCATGCATTTAATGCTTTTTGCTGTTATTTTACCACTTGAAAAATACTAAGTAGTTAAAAGTACTAGTTTTACAGGAACTAATGATCCACTTGGCACTTTTTACCTCTGCTATTCTAGGAAGTTATTTCTTGTTAATGAAAAGAGTAGACATTTAAATAGGAACTACTATGTGATTTACAAATTTAAGTGTTATGTTCCTTATTTTATAAGGGAGGTAATTAAGACAAAGAACTGTTAAGAATCTTGTCCAAGGTTGCATAGATATTAAGATGATACATATCACTCATTCTCATGATATGAAATACTATGCTATGTTGCCTTAGGAATTAAAGAGAAAGATCAATTTTTGTGGTGTTCTAAAGGACTAATATTAATAAATTAACAACTATGTGTCAATCTTTTTACACATATTATTTCTACTTATCAATATCTTGAAATTTGATTTCTTTGCATCCTCTTCTTCCTCTTATTTCTCCTCTTTCCCCTCCTCTTCATCACTTATATCCTCCTTCTCTATTTGTAAGACAGTTATTCTTTCTCAAGAGTTGTTACAGAGTTTGACCAAGACTTCAGAATACCAGAAGCATTATTTATTCAAAATTGGTATGATTGGTTTTAAAGTCTTAACTCTTCATGCTTACTACAGTTCAAAACTTTCCCAAATATTTTAAATAACAGGAAAAGTAGCCTTTATCAAGATTGATATTGATTAAGTCAGATGGAAAAATGATGAGTATTTAGTATTCATCACAATTAGTTATTTAATACTGTTAAAAACTAGCTTTAGGAAGAGTACCCCAAAATCTTGTATCTGCATCCTCTTTTGGAAAAGAGAGCCCAAGAAATTGAAGCTGAATACTTATGATGTAAGTACAGATTTGATACATCCAGGGATTCTGACCAAGCATATTTCTAATGGTTTTAAGGTATAAACATTATGCATTAAGATGTACTGATTAGAAGACTTTAAGCATAATGGAACAGTATTTCTCTTCTGCATGTCTGGAGCTGACCCATGAGGGCAAAGGCCAGAGTCAATTTATTTGTGTACATTTCAAACACTATTTAAACATATAAACAATGTTCTACTTGAGGGAAAATAACTTTAGAACAATCTTGTCAAAATTATGTACATTGTCTTTGAATGAGAGCCTACTTATTTAATAATAGATAATCACACAGAAAAGTAATTTCAGTGTAGAAAGAGCAAGTGTAGCAGAGAAAATCTAATTTGTTGATGTTTGCATATTCATAAAGAGTTGTTTTTCCAGACCTGTCATTCAAAGAGATAATTGTTTGTTAAATCTTTTCAGCAATAATTGTCTTAACTTCATATACATACTTCATATCAAACCATGGCCCCTTTGTTCATGAGCCCATTGAACAGTGACAGGGGTGGCTGAAGAAAGAGGTTGACCAGTATCTACAGAACAGGGCATCTTATCCACTTGACAGTTAAAGTCATCTTCTACTGAGATCACTTTTTAGTGAGTATTTACACAGGATACAAATATTTTTACATCCCTCACTCATATGGAGAGGTCTATTCACATACATTTTCCCCAAGTGTTTTCATCACCAGTTTTCCAGTCATCTTCCAAGTTCCTGTCCATCTAGCCAGACCATGGCTACAGCCCATAAATCAGTATACAGTAGTGCATGTGGTCACTTCTCCTTACAGGCAAAATGTACTATATGGTAAATTAACCAAAGTTCTGCTCACTGTGAAGATTTCCCTTCACTACTATTCTTTAGGGATATCCTAGAAATGAGCTGTAGCGCCACAGCTGTCCACTTACAGATAATGCCTGCATAACATACAGAACCATCCATGAACCAGACCCTAGCCATCTTTTCTTCTGATAGCTTATCATATGGTACACTTTATGAGATCATAATTGCATGCTGGGAAACAGAAGGCAATGTAGCAGAAATAGGAACCATGGACGTTTGGGGAACTTCTTCATTTAACTTATATGTGCCCTCTGTATCTGCTCTGGCTGGATCATGTATGTATCATTTCTATGGAGTGAAGGACTGTTGCTGTGCATGTCTAGCTTTATGACTTGATGGATCAGATAATGCGCAGCTCATGATAGATAACTCAGGTTGCCTGGTAACCTGGTGTCTCATGGTCAAGTGCTACCAAGGCCCAGTAGCAGGCAAAGAGCTATTTTTCAAAAGGAGAGATGTTACCTGAAGACGGTGGCAGAGCCTTGCTCCAAACTACTAAGGTCTCCCAACAGAGACCTGCAAAAGACTCCACACAGCATCTTTACCTGCCAATGACACTTCAAGCACCATTGTATCTGCTCGATCATATGTCTTAGTGCCATATTTGCAGATGGGGTTTGATCATCACAAAAATGAGGACAAAAGCAATCTACACAAATCATGTTTTACTAGACGTAAGTGTGTAGTGATGTTGACACTGTAAATACTCCCTAGTCTCATAATATGGAACTCATGGAGAAATAAAGCATAATCAAATATTTTCTGCATTAAATGGAAAACAAGTCATTATAAATAATTCATTACAAAAATCGGGAAAACATATAGAAATTCAAAATCTGAAGAGAAAAGGTAACAATTTAAAGTAAAAAGACTTAATAAGGGATGAATCTGATGAACATAAAATTATCAAAAATTCTGAATCAAGTATCACAATTAAAGTCTTCATTAAATGAAATTAACATCAAAGGTGAGAAATTGAATCAGAACACAGAAGGCAAATTTAATTTTTATGAGATTGTTAAAAAATAACAATAAGGAAATAATAAATTTTAAAACTGAAAATAGAAATTCAACATAATTTTTTATTTATTCTGTCAGAAGTTAGAATGTTTTATAGTAAGAATGATTGCTTAAAAAACATAATGAGGTAAAATTGGTCTGAGTTTTACAAATTCATACACAAAATGAAGGGGATTGCCAAACTTCAAGCAATTCTAATTGCTCTTTGTGTTAACTATAGACATGACTGGCAGCTATATTGCTAAAGTTCATTAGGGCATAAATTTTTCAGACTTACACTGAATAATCTCTAATGTAAAAAGAATGAATTCCGGGGGAACAAGAGACAAATAATATGATCCAGAAAATTAGATTATCACTTGCTGTTAACCAGAAGCTATGATGATAATTTTTTGTTCAGTATTGAAAAAATCTATACCTAAACTTGAATGCACTCACAAATTCTGAAATAGATCAGGTATTATCCAAGCAAGTAGTCCACTGCTCCAGGTGATTCTTAAATATGCATCCCTAGTTCTGATCCACCAGTTCATGTTAAAACAATAATAACGATTAGTGAATATTTATTATTTGTTTGGTTCTACATGTTTATTATCATTTTCATTCTTACAACTGCTTATTACACAGTAATACTGCTATTTTACTGATAAAAAAATCCATGACTCAGTATGCTTAAATATTTTAGAAGTATAATCAAAGTCTTTTAGTTCAGCTAACCAACTTAATACTCATTTGAAGATATTTCCCCTCGCCATTTCCAAATAAAAGGTTGAGATAACTCAACCAATAAAGCCAGCAATTAGTATAGTCATAATTAAGAATTTTGACATTTAATTATATCTAAAGTATCAAAACTAGTATTTAAAATTAAGTCCATATGACTCCAAGAAAATTATCTTTCACAATAAAAAATGTATTTTTGAGTAAGAAAATATTTTTGAGAGCTTTCCTAAGCACAGATAGCCCAAAGGACTATAATAAATTTTTCCATATTCCAGAGAATAGGATTATAGATTTGCTTACATTTTGCATATTTCTTTGTGTATTTATAGGTATATATACCGTACTTTGTCCTTTAGTTTTTTGTTTTGTCTTGTTTTGCTTTTTTTTTTTTTTTTTTTTTTTTTTTTTTTTTTTTTTTTTTTTTTTTTTTTTTTGTGTTGTGGTGTGTGTGTGTGTGTGTGTGTGTGTGTGTGTCCATGCATGCGAGTATACGTATTTTGAGACAGGGTCTTACTGTGTAGTTCAGTCTAGCCTTGAACTCACCATTTAGCTCAGGGTGGCTTCAAACTTGTAGCAAACTGCTGCCTCAGCCTCCCAGGTGCTGGAATTACAGGAGTGTTACGCCACAATCTGCCTTCCTTTAATTTTTATATTGTTTTGTATATTTTTCTCTTATTTACTATTTCTTCACTGAACATTATTTAGAGAACTAGATATAGGAAATACTACTTTACAATTCCTTCAGATTATAGAATATCTCTAATGATTTCATATCTCAATGAACTGACTGATTCCCAAGGAACTACTAAGTCAGAATGTGGTTAGGATATGTCAGGAAGATTCTTAAATATTTAAAAGATAATATAAGCAGTAATATATGTCATAGTATACATATAGAAACACCTCACTGTCTAGACTTTATTCATTATTTAAATATAGCTGAATCTCTCTTACCATTGTTTTTTTATGTATAAAATGGGAAAACAGTATCTATCTTACATAACTAGTGTCACCTAGAGTGAGTTACAGTACCATTCATTTGCTCCTTTTTATTTCTTTCCATTGAATGTTTTGAGAATGACCAGTCTGAACAGATTATAAGGTAAATAACTGGTTTAATTCAATATTCATGTATTCAGCTAAGTCTGCATTCATTATGTCTTTCCTATCATAAAAAAACTGTCCTATTATGTGCAATACGTTTGGATAAACAACGTACCTGAAAATTTTCTGTAAGTTTTTCAGCAATTCTTATTAAGATCTTTTAAACTTTGAGCCTTTTTCTACCCTGTGCACTGTACTTACATTTTCTGAAAGAAGATGTGGAAATTTCTTTCAAGTATTTACTAGGGTTCAGAGAATTTCAGTTTTTGTCACTGAAATGGGATTTTAAACATGAACTCATTATTTCCATTTTTTTCATAACAGAGAGTAGTAGGCAGAAAAGTGAAGCCACCTGCTCCAAGTAATTATTTTTGGGTGGATCATTAAATTAAACTAATATACCGTCTCTCTTAATCCTCTGCTCTATGTTTATGCAATCTTTTGGACCTCAATTCAATTAGTGAAAAGTGTGAAGTTGTGGTACAAATTGTTTAGTAGTTGTTCTCTTCTTGGATTTTAAAACTGACTTTAGAATTTTTGAAATACTCAAGTTTTAAAATGCAAACTTCTTGAATTCTCTCCAGAATTTCTCTGAGAGTCATCCAGCTCATATGCTAGCAAATCATTTTGGGCTTAACTTTATCCTAAATCATATATTTCAACAACTTTCTGGGGATTTAGCAAATTATGTTGAGTCAATACAATTGTGTTTATAATTCTGATATCTAAAGTATAAATTGTATTTGTTCTTGTCTCCACTAATCATTGTTCAATTTTTAATAATTCATTGGACTTTGATCAATTGTAAGGTCATCTATCCTAAATAATCAGGTAAGTGCCATCACAACTCTAAGTGCTATAAAGAAAAATGGCTCATGTCTTTTCCATGCAAAATACAGTTGAAAGGAAGGACAGGAATTTTCTTCCTAAAATCATCCAAACACAGTCTTACTCATGAATTACAAATCTCATTATAAGTGGATTTTTGCTTTAAGATTTGGGACTTAAAGTCAATGGATTCACTACATAGAACCTATGTAGATCATTACAGTATCTTAGCTCAGTTGAATACTTTTCAATGACACCATTATTCACAAATGTCACCAACCGATGAGAAAAATTCACTTAAGATAGTAAATTTATATTCAAACATCTTACTTAAACAAACGTAGTATCTTGAGGTGGTTAGAAACATAATAATGTGCCTTTATCTTGCTCCTCAGTTTCAAATGTATGAAAATTATTACATTGATCATAATTTATTGAGTCTACAATGGAATTTATTCACATGACATTTTAAGGTTATGAGTTAGGAAGTCACGCAGCCCCGAGATCTTATCCTTATTCTGTCACTTATATTCTATTCAAATCCAAGTAAGTAACTGAATAATTCTGAAACTTTAGATCTTTTTCAAAAAAAAAAATTCTTTAAAATGTGAATAACACAAAGTTCGGGGAACTATTGGAATATTAAATCAGGTCATGTGTGAAAGACATTACTTGGTCTTTGACTAATTATCAGATCATAAATATATTAGAGATTGTTTCCATTATTGATATTTATTTATATGTCCAAACATCTGAAAATTATTACTGTCACCCTCACAAAGGGGTTGGTCTACTGACTTCAGGTTGTAGAATCAGAATTTGAAACCAGCTACTCCACTGTACTAGCTACACTCCAAATCTGTGAGACTCCACAGCCTATGCTCTTTCCAATAATAAGATAACATCTTCCTACATTCTGTATAAAGTTGTGTTCACATTGTTTCTTACTTTAGTTCTATCATTAAATTCAGTTTATGGATAAAACCAATGCTGTTGAGCTTGGTGTAGCTCAGTGGTAGAACACTAGCCTAGCCCAGCATGTACAAGGCCCTGGGTTCAAACCTCAAGAACCACTCCCACAAGGAAAAAGAAAGAAAGAAAGCTATCAGATTTTTTTAAAAGTTGGTTTTGGAAATTGATGTCTAATTAACATAAAGTAATATATAACAAAATGTAATTTTTTTCCAAAATGTTAACATTGATTTTGAAAGATAATTAACACTGAATTGGTCCTATTTTTATAACCAAGCATTATTCACTTGTAAAATGATGCTGAGATCAGAAGACAGTTTTTGTATGCCATTTTGATATTTGTAGAGCTTTTCTAGTGATTATCTCTATATCAGGCCTCATCTTCCAAATCTCACATTGAATTTCTCTGAGCAAAAACTCAAATATTCTTTTCACAAATAACCAAAAAAAATTTTTTTTAATTTAAGAGAAAAAAAAAGACACATATAAGAAAGACAAAAAGCAAAAGAGACAAACAAACGACTAGGGTAAATGCACAACAGTAGCATTACAGGTTTACAAAACAGAATGATAGAAACTCGACAATGGTTGCAATATTGCATATCGTTATCTTCAAAATGGTTGTTTACATTAACAGATATAGTCATGTAAAATTGATCTAATAACCAAAATTGAAAAAAATACAATCTAGAAATTCATACAATAGTAAAGAAGATTGATAGCAAAACAAATAATGTAGAAAATACAGCAAATATTATGATAACAATATGTACAAGTTAAAAAAGAGGATAAAGTTTCCTAAACCAGGCTTAGGTAGTAAGATTATAAATGGAAGTATGCTACAAAGAAAGGGTACTAAGAAGAGGTGTCAATTTGAAAAATAGAAAAAGAACAAAAATATCTCTTCCTATATATTTTCTTGTAAGTAAAATGAATGATTAAACATTTGGAATAACTTAAAAATCACTGAGTAGCATACGTTTGTGAACACTGGAAGTAGCTGTAGCTCAATGAGTGCCA
The DNA here is from genome assembly GCA_004363535.1 of Dasyprocta punctata. Classification (NCBI taxonomy): domain Eukaryota; kingdom Metazoa; phylum Chordata; class Mammalia; order Rodentia; family Dasyproctidae; genus Dasyprocta; species Dasyprocta punctata. The sequence goes on along the minus strand of RJWM01005923.1, from coordinate 75,821 downwards.
GAATCGTAAGAGTTTAGCAATGCTGTCCTTGTATATTTCTGCAGCTTAATTGTTTAAGCCAATATTCTCAGATTGATCTTTATTGGTGTATAGCAGCTGGCTTAGCATGTGGTAGTAAGTGCTATTAATTTGTAAAATACATTACATAGCAACAGCTTAAAAGAATCAATAAAGTTTTTGTACATCCTGACTCATCAGGTCCTTGTTTAGAGTACCAATGCATATTTTTACAAATATTACAGTACTACAATGGAAGTATAATCATCAGGACAAAGAATCAGAGTCAACAGGAAGAGGAATCATCTTTATTTTTAATTGATGATTCCTTCTTTTGTTTTAATTTTTTAAATTAAGTTCATTGGTATGTTTTAAATATACATAATTATCATATGCATCACAGGGAATTTGGACCTGTACATGATATATGTTCTTTTTTTCTCCCTTCCCCACCCTTTCTTCAATCTCACCTGTCCTTATTTACAAAAACTTTGTTTCCATTTTTTCTTTCTTTTTGCATTTTCTCCCTTCCTTATTTTCCCCTTCCTCCTTCTACAGTTCGCCTTCCCATATGAAGACTTTCTTCCTATTTCAAAATATCTATTATGAATTTTGGTCCTTATTTACATTTGCAGTTTATCACAACAGAGAAACAATGTGATATTAATACATGTGTGTTCAGTTTATTTCACTTAACAATGTGATCCCAATGTGCATCCATTTACCTAGTGTATGTTTTTATACAATGGAGTACTACTCAGTCATAAAGGAGGATAAACTGTTTTGCTTTTTTAATTGTAAATATTTGTCATATGTAATGATACATTCATCATAGAGAATTTGAATCTGTACGTAATGCATCTTACTTATTTTTTCCCATTCCTCTCCTCACTTCAAACCTTTCCCCTCCCCATTTATAGATATGCTCCTATTTCTTCCCCTCCATTCTTTGTTTTTTTAAAAGCCCGTTTGCCTTACTTCCTTTCCTCATTGCTACCCTTGTTCCATTTCCTATATGAGCATGTTCATTTTTTCTCAACTCATTCAATTTCATCAAAGTCAAATTCATCAGATGTGTATTTATATATATACACCATGGTTCTCATTTCTGAGAGGAATGTATATTCCTCTCAAAAAGTTCAGAAAACTGTCTTTATTGTAAGTATGTGTGCATCACTATATGTGAATATATCAGTATATCTATAAGGAAGAAAATATATAAATCAATTATAATATTTAGTAAATCTAATGAAGAGTATATATATTCTTCATATAATTCTTGCAGGACTTCTCTTATAAACCTTATCATTACAAAATGAAAAGTTAAATTCATGAAAAAATACTTAGCATCATTAGTGATTAGGAAATTATAAAATAATCACAGATTCCATCAGACCATTATTATTATGTTTAAAACTTTAAAAAGAAAAAGATGATATCAAATGGTGACAAGCATACACAGTAATTAGAACATGAATTCCTCACCAGCAGCAGTGTAAAGTGACACTACCCATTTGGAAGACATTGTGATAGTTTGTTACAAGGCTAAGCATATACTTACCATATAGTTTAGCAATTCTATTCCTAAATTGTGAAAATAAATCTATGTTCACAAAACTAAAAGGCTTATAAACATCTGAAATAACTTTATTTTTAATTGTCACATTGGAAATATCACAAATATCACTGAACTGGAGGTTGACTAAATGAACTGTGATGCAAGCATACAATGGAGTCTTAAATGTTAATAAAAAGAAATGAGATATATATGCATGCAACTAAATGGATGAATCCCAAATGCATAACGTGAAGCAAAATAAAACCAGATCCAAAGGTTTTCTGTAATTTTTCAAAGCTAAAATGTAGGGATAGAAAGTAGACTGTTCCTGAGAATCTGGAGTGAAAAATGAAGCTGTCTGCAAAGGGCCACCAGAGAATTTTGGATTTGAAAATATTCAGTATCTTCAATATGATTGGGGTTAAACAACTGCTTATTCTTGTCAAAACCCTTTTAATTTTACAATTTAAAAGAGCAATTTTCTATGTATAAATTATAACTTACATAGAACTTAATTTATACAGAAACAGTAAAATTTGTAAAATACAAAAAATTCAAATTAGGATTATTTTGCTGTCGGTCTATTACTCAATTTCCAATTTCTGAGACATTATTTCCACTCTCTGTAAATAACTTACCACCCATAATACTGAGTATCTCTTCCAAGTTCAACGTACAATTGGAAGCACTGAGCTTGGTATATGACAGAATGTGGTACATGGATACCAAGGAGGCCAAGAGAGAATATTGATTTAACAAATGTGCTATTCTGATCAAAATGTATGACTTATATCAAATGCATTGCCTATCAAAAGGAGGCAGTCTAAGAAGTAATAAAAGTATAAAATAGTAATGCAGTACTTCAGTGATAGCTCCTGAATAAGTTCTCTGGAATGGGAATATTAGCTACATCATCTAATTTCTTTCCTTGCCTAGCAAAGAGCTACTTGAAGTACATTTTAGTCACTTTCTCATTTCTTGGACACAATACCTGACACCCATAATTTAAAGGAAGAGAGTTTTATTTTTGTCTCACATTTTAATCCATAGGTAGTTGGTTTCAGGGAAGGATGCCAGGGCAGGAAATCACAGTAAAGGAGACTTGCTCATAGCTATGTAGACAGGAAGCAGAGATTGAATGAAGGAACCAGGAAGGGAGATACGTCCTTCTAACACACTTCCCCAGTGATCTCCCTTTTCTGACCAGACCTTGCACCCCAACAGCAAGACAGCTATAAGACCCCCATAATCCAATCATCTTCCAAAAACATTCAGTGGGCACATGAGGTTCTTAGGGGACATCTGTGCTATAAGCTATAACAAAGAATATCCCACAGAAATAAATAGAATCTTCTCTCTGAAAGATTCCAAGATGGATATGGAAGTTCACAAATAAAAGTCAGGATCTTATATCTCTTTTATTATCTTTTATTTTTCTTAGCATATCTAGTAGTAGAGTTGCCCCAGGAACTCTGTCATGTTCAGCAGATGTCCTATCCAGAACTGACAAGGCAGGTCATACAGACACAGGATAGAAATGGAACTCTCCGTCCCTTGAATTTGTTTAATATGAAAAAGGAAAGAAACATGACCAAAGGATACCATTCTGAAATATGCCCAGTAGTAGTCTCCTAAATAATGGAGCAGAAGATTAATAACTGTACACAAATCCTCCACATATAAAGACCATGCTTTCATCTTGTGGGAGAGTTAACAACTGCAGCCAAAATTCAAGAGGAAATGACAAGACAAATCGCTGTAAAATACATATAGTATAAGAATAATTTCTAATTTTGTTTCCCAGACAAACAAATGTGAAGTCTCAGGTACAAACTTCAGAGACTTGGCCTTGTGAATGAATGCTTGTTATGAGTTCTATGAAGAATTGGAACATATAGCAGCTTTTTCACTGGATTCTGTGGCCTCAGATATTGGCAGACAAGGAAACATGGCACAGAATTGTTTTATCAATGCTTGACAGTTTTCTGGTCTCACATAGGATTCAGCTTGTTTATTTTTCTGTCAATTCCTGATCCTGCTTTTCATGTTGACTTATTTTTTCTCACACTGCACTGTCTTTATATATTTGAGACAGAATAAGTAATCAATCACCTTGCCAAAGTAAATATTGCAAAGCAGTGCAAGATTCTTAAATTTAGTGATTCAGATATGGCATTCATTCATCCAGTATCTTTGTCAGTAAAATAGTTAATAAAAATTCATTAGTAACTTTTTAATGGCATTGGAAAGATACTATAAAATGTTTTCACTAAGGGGTAGTAATTCATTGAGTTTACTATTTAATTTAAAGTTTCTAAAATCATAAAAAACTACTTTGCTCCGACTGAGATATATTTTCTTTGCTGAAAAAGAAGCCTAGTGCACTAAAATGAACAATTAAATTATTCCTCCATTCTCAATGTCCCTACTAGAATTAAAGGGAAAAGTAGAAGAGAAGACAGAGAGGACAGTGTGAAAGCTTCCCACTGTACATAACAATGCTTCACAGAGTCACATACTCGCAACAGTTTGCTTATGATTATATTCCAATTTATTGATGTAACTAGAATGAGAATACATTTTCCTCTCTATAAAGGAATCATCTAAAATATACTTTTTTTACTTTGTGTTTATAAAATAAATGGTAAATGATTAAAATAAATAATAGCTTTGGCTACAATTAGAGATATGTGTCATAATAATTCAAACTGTTATGGCAGAATCACAAGAAAGACTCATAGAGACTGAGAACAGATACAAGCAAACTTTCTTAGCCAGAGGACAGGGGTCAGCAATCAGCTAAGGCACCAACCCTAAGGCTTTGTTCTCAGGGGTTTTTATACATTTACCAATTCCTCAGTAACCACACCAACCTCACAATCTTACCTCCCTTGGAATTTTACAGGAGTGCCATAAGATCTTCCTCAAACAACTGAGTCATTAATCAAACAGGTCAGGGGTCAGCATGTCTGTGGTTTGAAGTAAACATTTGTTTCTCCCTTGTGGGTTTTTGGCTAACTGGGAGGGGTTTTTGAGTAGTAAGATGATCCAAAGGTTAACCACAAACTGAAATGGAGTTCTAAAACAAAAATGACACTTTTGCCATGTCATTTCCCTCAAGGTATGCTTTCCTTACTTAGGACATATATGGTCCTTCATATGGTGGTGGCTCATGGTTAGAGCCTCTGCCAGTTCCAAGGCAGAAATGGCACGGTGAAGAAGATCTGGCCAGATAAAACTGCCCACTTTATGGTGGTTGGGAAGCAGAGGGAACAGGGAGGATGTGGGGAGAGGATACATCCTTTGAAATCATTCCCCCAGTGACCCACCTCTTCTGACCAGACCTGACCTCCTAACAATACAGTAAGTTATGAAAGCATTAGGTGGTTAGTCCACTGATGAATACAGACACTGCCCTCATGATCTAATCATCTTCCCAACACATAAGGCTTTTGGGGAACTCCTCAGATCCAAACCATAACCTTTTATCTCTGACCCCCAAAAATCTCACATCCATCTGTTTATGTAAAGTTCATTTAGTACATTTATAAAACTCACCAAAGTATTAACAGTTTAGCATTGCTAAAAAGTACAAATCCTCTGAGATTCAAAGCAAACTCTTCTCTGTGAGCACTGTGACATTAGGAAATCAAGCCAGAGCAAAGAGGCATATCAATTCTGCAAAGATCAGCTCCAGAGGAAGTCCACACGTAAAGAGGGTCATAGAGTCATGCTGTTGGTTTCATCGCAGCAACTTTCTGTCAGTCTTTTGGAGCGGCAAGGTGTAGGAGTCTCTGGTGTGGATGACTAGGTCGCTGGGAGTTTAGGTGTCCACTTCTTCTTGTGGGACTGATGAATCCACATAGCGCAACCAGTAACTGAGTAGGTGCAGGTCAAAACCAGCAAATACTTCTTGTTTTCACTAGTGGGTTTGATTTCAGTAAAGTCTATTTCAACATCTTCAAATGATAAATTTCCTTGCCTCTGGACACTTGGTTTTTGTTGGGGCCAAGAGACAGGATTTTTGTGGGTACAGATTATGCACCTTTCAGTCACTGAAGTACACAAAGTCCAGAGTCCATGAACAGAGAAATAGTGGCCAAACAATTCCACCATGGCAGTGTTTTCCAAATGGGTGTGGTTGTGTAAGTCCTATATCACGAAATGACCCAAGCCATCAGAGAGAAACACTTTTCCTCCTTGCAGAACTTGCCATCCATTTTTGTCTGTGGCCTCTTCTGATCCAGCACATTTTAGTTATTTCTCTGAGTACTGGGGCAGTTTTAGAAGTGGAGCCACCAAGACACAGGCTTTAGGATTTAGCTCTCTACCAGTGGCCTGTTCCATTGCTAGGTCAGTCATTTGGTTTCCCTGAGCTTTCATAGAATTGCCCATCAGGTGCCTGGGGGCAGTGAATCAGAGCTACTTTGGTGGGCAAAAAACGGCCTGTGGTAGGCTTAGTACTTCCTGAGAGTTTTTAATATTCTTTTCTCCTGTCATCAGAAGACCTCTTTCTTTGTAGATGGTACCATATACATGAAGAATGGCAAATGCATAGCAGGAGTCAGTGTAAATGTTCACCCACTTGTCTCTTTCTACCTCCAAGGCCCAGTTGGGAGTGATTAGTTCAGCTTTCTGCACAGATATTCTGGGAGGCCAAACCTCAGATCTGTCAGTCTGTTCAAGGTAACAACCACCATTTCTGCCCTCTGGACCTCATCGATTACCATGTCGCTGAAAATAGAGTCGCATCTGGGTTCTGAAAGGGCACATCCTGCAGGACCAGTTGAGATGAGTAGATCATGTCAGTCGCTTCTGTGCGGTGATGTTCAGGCAACTCCAAGAATGTGTGCAAAAGGGAGGCAAGGTTAAGAGCCTGTATTGTTTTAATAGTTGTTCTGGGGTCTTCTAAAAGTCTTCCTGGATATTGGGCCAGTCTAGTTCCTGATAACCACTTGCTGCCAAGTCCTCTCAGTAGGTTGCTACAGTATGAAGGACAAACACATTTAACTTTTGTACCAGAGTCAGTTTATCAGCTTCTTTTACTAGGGTGGCACTGGTGGTGGAGCATAAGCAATGGGATCATCCCGTTGCCACAGGATCTAATCTTTTAGACAAATAGGCTACTGGCAATTTCCAAAGCCCTAAAGTTTGAGTCAGGACACCCTAAGCAGTGCCTTCCTTTTCATGGACAAATAGCTGGAAAGGTTTGGTGACGTCAGGCAATGCCAGGCCAGAAGCACTTAACAATTTTTCTTTTAGAGTCTCAAAGGCTGTCTGGTACTTAGAGCTCCACTCAAGTGAGGGACTGTTTCCTCCTTTCAAACTTCATACAGGGGCTTTGCAATAGCTACAAAATTGGGAACCCAGAGGCAACAATATTCAACTGTCTCTAGGAATTCCTTCAAGTCTTTTCCAGATGAGGGGTCCTTTAAGCCCTGAATGGCCTGAGTATGTGAGGCTGACAATAAGCATGTCCCATCCTTCAACACACAGCCCCAAAATTTTACAGTCTGTACACAGATTTGAGCCTTAATCTTTGACTCTCAATACCCTTTACCTTAGAGCAACTCCAGCAACCTTTTTGTTCCCTCCTGGCACAATTCTTATGTCTCCACTGGTAAAAGCAAGTCATAAACATAATGTAAAAGGGAAATATGATTTTCTTGGATAAAAGGAACAAAATCCTTGGACAAGGCTTTCCCAAAATTGTTGGGGAGTTCTTAAATTCCTGAGGGAGTCTTGTTCAGGTAAATTGACATTTTTGCACCCCCTCAGATTTGTGCCTTTTGAAAGCAAATAACTCTTGAGACCCCACAGACAAGGGAATACAAAAGAAAGCATCCTTCAACTCTAACACAGTATACCAAGTTTAAGTAGATGGAAGTAAGCTGAGCAAAGTATAATGGTTTGGGACAGTAGGGTAGTGGGTTACAAAGGAAGTGTTTAGAGCTTGCAAGTCTTGGACCAGTCTATACTCACTTTTCCCAGGTTTATGTACCAGCAAAAAGGGAATATTCCACAGGGACTGACACTGTCTCAGTGCTATTGCCTCAAGCAACCTCAGCACATGGATTTTATTACCCTTTTGAGCCTCCATGGTCATTGGATATTGCTTCGAAGATGGCTTCTCATGTTCCATTAGCTCTATTACCACCAGGGGCACATGAGCTGCTAAACCTGGGGGGATTGTCCTCCACCCAGGCTATGGGGAAATGTTGAATCCAAAAGGGGAGCACAGGGTATTCTGATGCCAGTTTTCCTGAATCTGAGAAACAATATTCTTTTTGCATAGGAAAAGTAACAACTAGAATGTAAGCTTCCAGTGGGGGCTCTTCCGCGGTAGTCAAAATAGTTTTTCTTGGGGTAAAAGAAATTTGCGCTCAAAGCTTGTGAAGAAGATCTCATCCCAGGAGGTTGAAAGGAACAGTTAGGAAATCTAATAAGTTTCCCACACAAACACAGTTGTAGTTTACATGGGTTCCCTGGGGCAGAGAGACAGAGACCCATGATCTTGTCATTCCGAAATTTCCCCTGAATTCATCACAAGCACTTCCTTTTCCTCTCTCTGCAGCAGCTTTGGACACCTGTGCTTGAAATGTCCCTTTTCCTTACAATAGGCACATTGGACTGGATCTAAATGAGGGTGGCTTCCTCCAGACTGAGGTTGCTTGTGCTTCACTTTCTTTCCTCCAGCTCTTGACTGAGCTGCCTCCTTAAAAGCTATCACTAACACTTTTGCTTGCACCTTCTGAAGTTTTGAATCTTTTTCCTCTCTATTATGATGAAACTTCAGGGCTACCTCAGTCAACTGAGTCACAGTCACTCCTGCAAACCCATCCAGTTTCTGTAATTCACAGCTTATATCAGGGGCTGACTGGGTAACAAAAGCCATGTTAACAACATGGGCATTCTCAGGTGCCTGTGGAACAAACAGAGTATACATTCAATAAGCTTCTAGGAGGCACTTGAGGAATGCGGTAAGGCTTTCAGTTGGTCCCTGATATACCTCCACCAACTTACTTAAATTTGCAGGGCAGTGGGCAGCCACAAGGAGCCCTTTTTAGGCTTTATGGTGTGCTTCTAGCCTCTCAGCCCCCACCTCGGTGTTTGAGCTCCAATTAGGTGACTCCTGGGGCATAATGTGAGCCACTGCCTCTGTTCTGCCCTGTTTAGTTTCCCTCAGTGTCTGATCTCACTTGATCCTCTGCTGTATTCTAGGGTTTTTTTCTCTCTCTCCTCTGAGGAAAACAGGGTTAACAGCAGCTGCTGACAATCATCCCAGTTCAGGTGGTGAGTTTTAAATTCTGACTCTACCAAGGTAATCAGATCCTGAGGCTGCGCTGAAAAAGGGGGATTTTGAGTTTTCCAGTTATACAAATCACTAATACTAAAAGGAACATAAACCAAGTCAGATGGAACATTTTCTCCCATCCCTGGCATGGCCATCTATCAGAGGGGCAGAACAGGTACTGGATCTGAGGAAGATACTTCCTTGTTTGGTGAGATAGAGCCCACCATGGTCTCTGCAGAGGGTTGCCTGTGGGAGCAGCAAGAAGCCCATGAAAGAGGGGAGGGTGGAGGTGGTATGGAATCGTCTTCCTCAGAAGCTGAGGGCAGCACAGGGGGTTTTGTTTGAGGACCTCTCTTTTATCACCAGAACTCAGTCATGAAATCCACAAGCATACATCCTAAGCCAGGGGGGTAATGTCGAAACTACAGTCAGCCAGGAGTCTTTATGAGGAAAGTGATCTGGGTGCCCAGGTTTCTCGGTGATAACATTGCACACTCTATTGGTTATTTGGGGATCAAGTATTCCCTCTGATGACCATCATAATCCACACAAAGTACAGAGCCTCTTTGGTTTCATTTTCACCCCATAATCACCCTTTAACCTGTCAAAATTCTTAATCATACATTCCAAAATAGTTGGGTTACTGCTGGCCAAACCCTTAACAACCTGATTTAAAACAAAGAACAGTAATCTACCTTGGGAAGTCTTCCCTCCTCCACTAAACCAACATCCAAACAAGAGTCCAAGGCTAACAAAGTCGGAGAAGATGGCTGTTCCCACAACAATGTGTCAGATGGGCCAGATCCTCCAGAGTCTCCAAGTGCAGAATTGCAAGAGGTAAGAAAGGCAAGAGTAGGGTGGTTACTAGTCCTCTAAGCCAAGTGATGGATTCGACTATGACCTGAAATCATAGGCACATATGAGGGATAACACAGACACTCCCCACCAAAAGCAAATGAACATTCCCAGGAAGTGCTTACCATTCCCAAATCACTAATCTAGAATAAACTTAGAGGCAGACTCTGATTGAATGCTCAGCTACATTGAAACTGAATGACCACTGTGTCCAGTGGTAGGGCCCACACAAATTTAACCAAATGCTAATCCAAAGTCCCTGGATGAGCCCAAAAATGAAACGAAAACTTAATCAAGTTTCCAAATGCTTACCTAGGTCAGCAGGCAGGGCCTGGATATTCCATCTCACAACCATGGCATCCTGCCTCAGTTCATTCTGGGAGGCCAGCTGAAATTAGTCAGGGTGCTCTGTCACCTGAAGATTGACTGCCAAGGTGAAGAGGCACGGGGCTTCCTCAAACAATGACCTTCCCTGTGAGGATCTCACTGGGGCCTCCAAATGTTATGACAGAATTGTGAGAAACACTCACAGAGGCAAGCTTTATTAGCTGGCAGATGGTGGACAGAAGTCAGTTAAGGCACCAACCCCGAGGCTTTGTTCTCAGGTTTTTTTATACATTCACAAATTCCTCAGTAAGCATAGCAACCTTACTCTCTTATTTCCTTTGGAATTTTACAGGAGTGCCATAAGGTCATCCTCAAACATCTGGGATGTTAATCAAACAGGATGTGGGCAAGGGTCATCATGTCTGTTGTTTGATATATCTATTTGTTCCTCCCTTATGGTTTCTATGGCTAAGTGGGAGGGGGTTTTGAGGAGTCAGTACATCCCAATGTTAACTACAAACTAAAATGGAGTCCTAAAACAAAAATGAAATCACTTGCCATGTCAAAACAACAGCAAAACTATCAATGAAACAATGTCTTTTATCTGTTTTCAGACAGGCTAAGAAATCTTCATGACTTCTAAACATGTGTTTATAACAGCCTCATGGGATTACAAAATCAATAAAACAGATATTTTCAAAGAATTATATATTACCTATCATATTACTTTTCCTAAGTGACAAAACTTTCCTGTCAGACATTCTGGTAATGGGATAGTCTATGTCTCTGCTTCTTTAAACTTAGTCTGGTCAAATGGATTCAAAACCACAAAGAGTTTTTAAAAAAAGTTTATATCAATACTTGCTTATTGGCCACATTTCTTGAGGCACTATTCCAGGTATTTTTATATTTATGATCTGATTAAATGTGCATAACACTTCTCTGTGGAATGAGCTAATCCATTCACTCAAATATTCATCGAAAGTTGATTAGGAATTACCTTGGGCACTATCCAAATTACTCTGAATCCTTAGGTTAAATTCTCTTCATGCTTGGGCAATCATTCTTCTTAATGGAAAGGAAACAAGTGAACAGCTCATTTCAAAACAGCAACATGACATTCTTCAAAATAAGGTAGTTCACAAATCTGTGAAGGAAAATAAGAGCAGACTGTAACCAGGTAGAAGAAATGAGAGACTGCCCACAAAGTTCTCCTGAGCTGTGTGATAAGATACATAATTTATTCACAAAGTAGAAAAGGGGAAATTAAGAAGGCAGCAGTGGTAATATTACTTAAGTTAAAGATTCAAGAATGTTATTTATACTCATTTGTCATTTGAGTAAACTAAAGCTCAGGGAAGTGAATGACTTTTTAAAAATGCATAGTACCCATATGCAATACGATAATAGGTAGTACATTTATGCAAGTTTATACGTTATGCAAAAGTATGGATTTTACTTTTAATAGTCATCATTGAAGTTATTTTTATGTAAATATGTTGCCTTGTTAGCTACTGAGGTTTGTGTGGATGAACTTTTTAATATTCTCCTTATAATGATTATTTCCATCATCTACACTGCTTAACTATGTTTGTATTCTATGAGCATTCTGAGAAATGAAAATTGTACCAGTACATTATTCCAGCGGCTGGGTTAGTGATAAAGTGTTGGTACATCCCTTTCCCATGGCATGCAAAACATGTAGCCAATTGTAAATCTATGCTTAACATTCCCAAGAATAAATTGAAACACACAAGTTTTTTAGGAGTAAATATCTGAAATTATTGGGAAGAAGTTCCTTTTTTCTTTCCAAATACCTGATCTCCTTTTTCTGATTTTTTTCATGGATGATATCATTATTTTCCTCTCATCTTCTTGATCCCGTCATGCCAATACTCAGAGTAGCATTAGGAGATCCAAAAACAGTTATTTAACCTTTATTTCAGCAAATGTGAGGGTGTGTGCATGTGTTAGTGTGTGTGCATTCATGTACATGTATTCACATTTCGTCTAGTTTCTAACTCTACATAGCACTTTGGACTTCAAAAATCTTTAACTTCTGCTTCCTTCTCCGAACTAGTCTTAACTTAATTTATTAGTTTCATGGAGGTGCCAAACTTTTATTTCTCTTAGTGTTTTTTAAGTTGCTGTTTATTTTGTTCCCAATTTACCTGAGTCCCACTCATTTTTCATGCATCAGTTCATATTCTCAGACAAGTCTTTTTGAATGTCCCAGGATTCATTTGCTTAACTCTCTTTTTCTATTTTAAAATAATACTTTTTTCCTTGTTAGACTCATTTTACATGCTTCTTACTAGTTGATTGTTTTAAATGTACACCTCTCTTATAAGCTTATTCAGTATGGAAATACATTGTTTTCAATAGTTGGGACCAAGTATACTATGTGGTTCTCAGTGGAAAATTAGGTACAGATCATTTATTAAAAATCTATAGAGACTTTCAAGTTGAGGACTGAATCAAACAGCCTCTGAGAACAAAACTTCACAAGCACAACACATAAAGTTGGTCTTATTACCACTTATTTCCACTCTTCACCATAACTCTTGGGTAAATAAGTCCTCAATAACTACTTAATTTAGTAAAGAAATTACTATAATATGAAAAGTAGCTACACATCTTCATATTTCTATGGGAATAAATTATTCAGAATATTCCTAAGGAGCACATTTTAAGAAAAGTAGAAAAATCTGGCAAGTGAATCAATGGGAAAAGAATAAAATAGTGGAAGCCAGAAATACAAAGATTCATTTTCAAAATTTTACTTGGAGTCATTTTCTGGTGTTCAAAAATACTCAGTGAAAGACTCCCCAAAGTGAAGTAAGAATTTAATTCTTTAGGAAGCAAAAAAATTTAACATTTTGAATATATAAAATGTTCTAAATAAAAGGTCCTTTAACTTATGTTAACTTTTCCAATAATTGTGAGGTAAAGATTTTGTTCTTTTTTCAAAGTTTTTAAATTTTTATCTTTATTAGTACATGTCTGCAGTACCTAGTGATTACACTCATCATGGGGAGTTGGTACATGATCATAACATGTCTTAATTTTTTGTCTCCTCCTCTTACCCTTAGTTCCCCTCCACCTTTTGCTCTCCTTATTTCATAAGAAAACTGCAACTTGAGGATGCACAAGCTAATTTACCTAATTTGCCAAGTTACTTGTAATATAATTTAACTAATTTACCAAGGTTAATTAATTGGAAGATTGGAATGAATTTTTATACTTTGGGCAATTATGACTGATATTTGCCTGTGACCCTGTCATGACTTGTATCTAGATGTCACCCCAAAGTCTCACACACTCTTAGGTAGGGCTTTTCAGAGCTGGCTGCATCTAGGACTTGAGACATGGGATTAAAGAGTGTGGTACTAAATTAGTCCACTGATTGGAATAAGCATACTTCTGAGTATGGATAATGGAAGCCCTAACCTGGGTGTGAGTGGTATCAATCGAAGAAAGGCAATGCAGGTGGCTGCTTGCTGTTCCCTGCCTTCTGTCTGCCATGAACTGTTTCTCCTCTGCAATGCCATACTGCCTTGAAGCCAGTCAACTATGGACTGAAACCTCTATGAATTGTGAGCTAAACTAAGCCGTTTCTTCTTTAACTTTGGTGTGTCAGGTAGTTTGCCTCAGCAACACTAATGTAACTAAGATAGACCCTGTGTTGTGAGGTGACTTCTTTGAAATTCTCAAGTCTTATTTTGGTACCTTGGACGGACAGACCAGCAGTGCTTTCAAGGTGAAAGACTCTGAACTTTGAACTCACATGGGTGCTCAGACCTAGTTTCACTTCTTTGGGATTCCATTTGATCTTCCATTCCCACCTTCAAATTCTAGATCAATGAGCTCTAAATCAATTACTGAATAAGTGAATTTTAAAATGACCAAGCATCAGCATAATGCTATAAAATAATTTTGATATAGAAATCCATTGTGTTCCTATGCAGTCTTGAGAAATCATTCAGCAGTAGAAAAGAAAGCAAAATTTCTTATTCATTGTACCATTATCTATAAATGTAAGGATAAATATTTTATTAGCTTCATTGTCCATTGTGACTATCCAAGACTTTTACTATGAGTAGACTGAGTGAGAATGGAAATCAGTAAATTAAATGACCTGGAGCTCTAAAAGAATACTTTCAAAACTCCTATTTGAAAACTATGTGGCTCAAAGATATACACTTGATTGAGTTTCTTTTGTTGTACAGTATACTTTAGTCTATTTTTTGATGGTAGAGCTGCCCCTGGTTTGTATCAAACAACAGTGGTAAGAATGGCGTTCAGTATTCTCTTATCCTATGCATCCCCTGTTCAGCCATTCAGTGTAGTGAATTCATCCCTCTATACTCTGGAATGCATGCCTGTCAGTATTCCAGGAGTAAGTGCATCTGTCTTTTCTGAAAAGCCAGTTGGAACTTCTTATCAATATTCTTTATCACCTCTAACAAATACTATAAGGAAAACTCTCCAGGCTGTTTATATGTCTTGTCAAATGAGGGATGGACATTCCTTGCCCAAATAGGGCTCTTATTCTTCACAAGACTCTTGGGCATATTTCCTATCTGTCATCATGTGTGAAAGGCAAGGATACAGTTAACACTGAAAGAGATCATAATCTATGTAGGAATACAATAAATGAAGAATTCAAGGGAAGATGAAATTGAAATATATTTTGTAACATTATACTATAAAATGAATCATATATTTAATATGACTGAAACTATTATTCACATGTACTTCATACTGAGTAAAATTTGCATTTTTAGTCAACCTCATGAGAAATAGTTGCTCTTAAAAGAGTCAGTGGGGGCCAGAATTCACAGGTGGCATCGTGAATGATGGGTGGTTTGATTATGGTGTAGATGATGCAGAATCATGAAGAGTGATGAATTATGTTTTATTCAGACAATAGATTGTGAAAAGGTATGAGACTATGGGTAATGACAGCACTGCATCCTTTTTGTCAAGGCAGAAAACATAAAATTAGCCAGTGATTACACACTTGACAGTAAAGAATACAAAGAAGTGGTTTATGAACCTTATCAAAAAGTTGGCTCCTGATCACTATTAATAATTTTGAAAAGTATTGATTAAACAATATGATAAATATATGAGTGCTCCTTCTACCCACATTAATTATAAATCTTCTCTGACAGATTACATTTTACATGACCCCATCCATTTTGTATTATGTTTTCAAAATAGTTTATATAGACAGAAAGAGGCGCCACAAAAGTATATTTGCCAGAGGCCATGCATACCATGATCCATGATGTATAAACTAATCTCTGTTAAGAAGGCAACCATACCCTTGTATCTATACAAAAGAATTGGAAAAAACAAAGGACACAGTAAAGGAGAAAATAATGCACTTGGCTTTTGTATGTTTGGGGAAGCATATGTTTTCAGTGTGAAAGCAGAAAATCAAGCACAATATTTGTTGAACAATAAACACAAGCTTTTCTGTGAGATAAACTGAACTATCTTTTACCAGAAAATTTAATATCAGAGAAGATAAATCTTAGACTTAAAAATGAGTGGCAGGTTGTATCAATGTAGCCAACTGTGTAGATAATTACAACAGATACTTATTAACCTGGTAGTTTAGACCAGTGTACCACAGAATCAAAGTTAAAAGAAAATACAGTCCCTGTTCAAAGATTTGTCCATTGGGTCAAGTGGTATTTGATTATTGCTCCGCTACATTTTGAGTTGCATTTCAGAAGTCATATGTAGTGATAAGATGTTGCTTATTCTTCGAGTGCCATCATGTACCCATATACAAAGTTATCTAATTCCTTGATCCTCACTTGGTTTATCTGCCAAATGCAAATCACAGCAAAGCTAGTAAAGCTAGATTATTGCACATAGTCTTACATTGGTGCTCAGTGGCACTAAAGAGTTTTAGGTCTTTAGAACTCATAGTCCAAAGTATGTGATCTACTCTTTAACTTCTTTTAAAAACATTCAGAGTCATGTTTCTTAAGTACTGTGAAAGTCTGAATATAAAAATGTAGGTGATAAATTGTTTAACCAGATATAATTTTGGAATTTTCCTCCATCCTAAAATGCCATAGTAACTAAAAGACTTATTTAAGGCCTATTCCATTAAAATACTGGCACACACTTTCTCTTTATCTCCTACAAATTATTTCCTTTCTGTTCTAGCAGAATACTTTCACTATTATGGCAAACAGCATGAATATATTTGGATATCATTCAGAGAGAAACTCAAGTTACCCATAGTCCCTCTGAGATCCTACAGGAGTAGGATGATGGGATATTGTTGTCATCTGTCTAAGACTCATTCTTTTGACCAGAAGGCTGTGTTCTTCCTCAGGCAAGACAGACCTTTGTCTCCTCTAGGCCTCAAGGTTTCTTATCTGGCACTCTTACTCTTTTCAAGAAGAGATTTTAAGGAAAGCTACAAGATTCAATGCTTTTCTTGCCCTTGAAGGTGGAAACTGAAATAACAGAGAGAAAAATTGGCTAATCTTTCATCTTTCTAAAGCAGTAAGAATGCAGCTCAAACTAACATCTTAGTTTAAAGAAATAGAAATTTATCATGTAATTTTCTTTTTTTATTTTAAAGATAATAAAACACAACAAAGCACAACAGAATAAATCAAATCAAAACAAGGCAGTGAAATTGGTACAGAACTTCAAAGAAGGATAATAGAAAAACAATAATGGTTACCATAGTATATCTTATTTTCACAATAATTGTCCATTCCATCAGTTATAGCAAAATCAAACCAAAACAAAACAGAATAAAACCAATCAAAACAGAATATTGAATAAAACAAAACAATTAATTGGAACAAAACAGTGAGAACAATATTGGATTTCAAAAACAAGATAGAAGGAAATCCCCCATAGTAGCTACACTGCATAAAGTTATCCTTTCTACAGAAGCTCAAACCACTGGCCCCAGGACTGCAAAGTCAAACAAACAATGTAAACATTCAGTTGCTTTTTGTACCTCAGTTGCTATCAACTCAGACTGTTCTCTGGACAGCTGGTTGCTTACAGAGGAATGGAGGAGGAAATTGGTGAATCTCAGCCCATCTGCCAGTAGGCCCATGAGAGGCAATATCTGACTTTTCTCTTTCTGGTACCCTCATGGCCTGTGCAGATTTTCAGAAGGGCTGGCTAGTTGGTTTACTTGTTAGTTCCTCCCAGGCCCAGCATGGCTGATTCTTGAGGGCACTGTCTGACTTTTCTCTTCCTGGACCCTGCACGTTCTGCTTGGGCCCTGCAGGGTCTGCCTGTAATTTTCATTGCTGTATTCCTCATTTACAGCATTCATTCAAACACTAAATCTTGTATATTTTATTTCCTCAATCTATCCTCTCCTTTTTCTCCAGCTTCCTTGCAGAGATCCAAGTTCAGGCTACCATCAGGCCTATTTCCAGTATGTCCAAGAAAAATCCAAATCTCACAATTAGTAAGGTATTTATCGTAGAGCCTCTTCTTTACAGTCTATTATACCCACACCTCCACTTTTAAAATTTTTATTAGTATATATTTGTAGTACATAATATTTACATTCTTTGTGGGTAATAAGTACATGTACATAACACATCTTAATTCCTATTTTCATCCCCTTTCCCTTCTTTTCCTCCCCACTCAACCCATGTTTTGATTCCCATCTTGTCTTTTTGTACATGTTTGCTTATACAGTCTTTTATTTTAAAAACAAACAAAAAAATAAAAAATGATACAGAATTTCAAAACAAAATAATAGTTAATTAACACAAGTTAATATATTGCAT
The DNA here is from genome assembly GCA_004363535.1 of Dasyprocta punctata. NCBI lineage: Eukaryota > Metazoa > Chordata > Mammalia > Rodentia > Dasyproctidae > Dasyprocta > Dasyprocta punctata. The sequence continues at coordinate 57,994 of RJWM01005923.1, read as the reverse complement.
ATTGTTATCTTCAAAATAGTTGCTCAGATTATAAGATTTTGGCATAAAAAATGATAAAAAATCAAACAATGAAAACATGAACTATTCTTTCTGATGAACAGAGATTAGTAGCACAGTTATCTATCTTGTAAAAAAAGTCTTATTTTCTCAAATTGTTCTTGAGAATCTGAAGTTTAGAAGAAGCACTTTAGGTTTAGATAGCTACTGAAATACAATTTATAAAATGAGAAAGTTCAAAATTTTCTCAGGATCAAAAAAATATTTAAATAATGTTACAATACTGTAACTGTACATGTTCCACTTCTTTGTATTCATTTGAAAATGCCCACTTGTCTATCATAAAGCAAAACAGCCCCTAATGTAAAAATTATGTTCTAGTGAACCCTATCTTCATACATTGATAAATACTTTAAAGAAAACGTACAGGATGACATTGTAAAAATAAATTTGGCAGTTAGGTAATATCTCAGGATAGTTGGTCAGAAACAATCACTTGGGAAACAATGCTGAGCTAAACCAAATTCTAAACTATATAAGGAGCTAAGGAAAATAATATGTTAAGCATTAAAGAACTCAAGTGCAAAGAGTCTGAGGTAGGAAAAGAATAGAGATTAATGTGAATGGGAGAGATTAGATCAGAAAAGTATTGCTGATTGAAATAAAAAATAATAGAGTCTTATTCACTGAGGATGAAAATACAAAAGTCACACTGCCACATTGGAAACAAAACTAAAAACTAAAAACACTCTTACCATCAGATTCAGTAACAATAATCTTCAGTATTTACTAAAAAGATTGGAAATGTTATATCTGCACAAAAACCTAATTATGGATGTGCAAATCACCTTTATCCTTGCTTGTCAAAACTTGGAAGCAATCAAGATGTCCTTCAGAAAGGGAAAAGGAAAATATATACACATATATAATATATATTATTATATATGTATTATATATATACATACACATATATGTGTGTTTGATAGTTAAGATAGTAATACAGCTAGTTTCTCTCTTAGTTCATTGAAAAGGTCTGTGCTAATATCATTTAGACAATATTTCATACCTAAATGCTGTACTCTGAATAACTACTATGTAGACAACAATATGCAATGTACCAATTATTGTTACTGCCCTACTATCCTGTTTTGAAACTGTTTTATTGTTATCTTTACTTTTTTTCTCTTTAAAATAAAAAGATGTCACTCAGTAAATGAATAGATAAAGTGGGGGGATGGAATATCATCATTCAAAAAGAAATAGGTTGTCAAGTTATGAAAGACATGAAGAAAACTTAAATGCATATTACCAAGTGAAAGAAGCCAATCTTCAATGGCTAAAAACTGCATGATTCCAACTGTATTACATTGTGGAAAAGGAAAAGCTATAAAGAGAAAGATCAGTAAGTGGTCTAGGGAAATGGGGTTGGGAGGTATGATCTGAGAGAGAATGAAGGATAAAGGATTTTTTAGAAAAAGATAGCCCTTCTCTTTCATTACCTAATGTTAGATACAGGTTATTAGAAATTTGTCAGACTCACTGAATGCAAAAATGCAATAATAAGCCCTAACATAAACTATGGACTTTGGATGATTATTATCTGTCCATGTCAATCCACTGATAGTAACAAATGCACTGCTCTAGTGTAGAATGTTGGCAGTAGAAGCAATATATCTGCACAGTGGTAGGGATGGGAATGGGAAGGATATATGGGAATTCATTGTACTTTCAATCCAATTTTGCTATGGACATAAAATTATGTTAAAAGGAAGGCTATTAAAAGTGAAAAATTGGAAAAAATTCTTAGTTGCTAAAGTTAGTATTATTATCAGTACTTGGGGTGAAGTGATCTGCATAAGTCACACAGCTGGGAAGATGTGTAACTAGAATTAGAGATAAAGGCCTCTGACTTCTGAACCATTTCTCTTTCCACACACACACACACACACACACACACACACACAGGCACAAATTCAAGCCAGAAAATGTAATATATATTTTTTCTAGCTAGAGGAAATACTTCATTCCTTGCTGAGCCATTCCAAAGGTCATAAGCAGTCATGTATTACTAACTTACCATTTGTCAGAGAAATATGGGAAGCCTGAGAGCAAGAGTTAATATTTGTAAAAAGTAGATATAGTGCAAAGGGAATATGACAGAGACATATAATACTGTCTCATCAACCTTCTCATAAAACCTGTATTTCCCATCATGCTCATAATTCAGTTGGTCCATGTGACCAATAACCAGCAAATTAACAGTAAGAGAAAATGAGGTATTCTACTTACAAACTAAGGTATAAAACTGAATTAAACAGAACTTGTTGAATTTAATTTATATGAAATGTTTCCAAGCTCTATAGGGTCATGTGGAATGTGAAAGCAGAAACTGATGACTAAGCTTCAATGTGTCCTGCCTAACTTTAGATGAAGCAACCTCAAAGGGTAGGGTCAGACTAATGCAACCATGAAGACACTGATAGCTGTAAAACAAATATTTGATGGATATTCAGGCACTCTTTGTTCTGCTCTGAAAACCTTTATCTCCCTTAGTTTGCCAACACTTCTGAAAATGTTTTGCATTTGAAATTTAAAGCATTCTAAGCATCTATTATTTCCATCCAGTGTGTGAGCCGAATCATATGCCATAAACATCAGTTTGCCTCCTCAGATCACAACTACCTCATTATTATGGTGAAAGAAGCCTTGACTTTCTCTCCCTAACATCTCCTGAGTCTTAGCACGGTGGTATTTTTTAAGAATATATCCTTTAATGCCTGCCTGAACTTAGTAGACATGATCATTAGTAGTCATTATGTCTAATCAACATCTCATCTTCATTAAAATAATACACGAATAGGATGAAATAGGAGCAAAACCACAATAATGTTAAACATTCGTTTCATTGAATAAATATTCAATAACAAAATTTTCAGCCTTTTGAAACATGACTCTGAAAGAACATGACCTGCAAATTTGAGGCCTGCCTTGAGATTTTCATTAGTAGCCCTTCCCTTCCATGATAAATAGGTGCATTGAGTGCCAACAAAAGGAAATATATAGAGTATTTGTCCAGCTGTTAATGTGTGGGATTAAATAGTACTAAACAGTAAATTCTAGGCCAAGCAAATTAATATTCCCTAAAGGAGATATCTTAATTCTTTCATCTTCAAAAGCAGTGCTTACCCATCGTTCTTGGTAACTTATATGTGGAATGTAGATACTTCATTGCTTCTTAGTCGCTATGTTGAAAAACGTGACTTACTTCAGTACCTGAGATTCATATGTTCTTAGTTTGGGTAATGCATTATTCATGGTTAGCAACTTCCAATAGCTAAACAACTTAAATACCCTGAAATTTTAAGTAGATCTCAATATCTAAATTTAAATATCTTGAAATTTTCAACATAATGAAAATAAACCTTGTAGATCATCTTACTAAACTTTATAGAATTTAAGCTATTCTTCATCAATGTTCTGGTTATAATGGCCAAACACCATAAATAAATGCAAAAGTTTTCAATTTCTTCCATTCCTTGCATATATGGTCATGTACATCTGACTTGAGGCTCAGGAAGATAGGATCCTCTTTCATCATGTCTGTGTATGTTCGTCTTTCACATGTCTTTATCAGGATCTTTCTTCAGAATCTCTTTTGCAAGGGCTGCATCCTACTTACATGTTTTGCAAATACTATATCTATGTTTTCTGGGATATTGCCCCCTAAGTGCCTCTGCCTCTCATTCCTTAAGAATAAACATCCGTAGTAATTATCACTTACAGAGTGAGAAAAGATCCAACCATTATAAAGCTGTGAAATACAAATTCTGCTATACAATTGCCACTGTAAATGGTATTAACTTTTAATAACATATGCTTCATTAACCTGAAATTTTGCATAAATAAGTCTTTTATTAAAATATAATGATTCTAATATCATAAATCATTGTTTAAAACATTTCAAGGAAAAAGTTTTTGAAATAAACTTCGTAAACATTAGCTCTGATATTGCTACTCAGAGAAGTCTGCTATAGTACATATATACTGTAGTATTCAAAATCAAGCAAATTAACACTGTTATAAACACAGATTAATAATCTTCTAAACAAATGAGTACTGGTCATTTCACAAGTTGAATAAGCAAATTGGAGTGAAAAGCTCTAAAGCTACTTAAAATTCTATCAAATACTGAGCATGATTTTGGTATCACGGAAACATCATAAATACAAATTATTAAAACCATTCTTGTTACATGTAAGATATCTTTTGCATGTGATATAGTATATTAATTTTATATTCAAAAACCATATTCATTAAGTAGCATCTTGCTTAATTTTTAGCCAAACAGATTGTTTGTTCTGTGTGCCTCACTGCTACCAGCCTTAATTGAATTTCCAAGATATTGCCTGTGCCTTTTTATTACTTTGGTTGTTACACTGGGTGAGTGGAAGAAGAATATTATTCCCTTGATCAAAAAAATAAATCTTGTTAGAATTATGTCTAGAGAAAAAAAAGGAATAAGCTTAGAATATAGACAAGGAGGTTATAAGTATCAGGGCCTTTGAAAACCATTTGGAATTGGTTTTGACTAGTTACATGGTAAAAAGACAGGGTTAATTTGTTTTTGTTTTTTTTTAATACAAAAATTGGTAGTTAAGCAGCGATAAATTGGTAGATATCACAGGGATTGTCTGAACTTTGGATTTGGACTAGTCCCATGAATTATGATGATGTGTTAATTCACAAGTCTTGGACCTCACATAATTAAAGTTGGTTGACTGCCATACCTGGGGCCTCTTTAGCCACATAATCTCTTGTCAGAGACACACACACACATAAACACACACTGTTACACTAAAATTTAAGTTTAGAGTATGAAAACATAAGATCTTTAGTTTACATGAACACATTCACAAATACATATACATATGAATTATGTTTCAAGTGCAGATACATAGGTTACAGAAATAGATTCTGGTAGATGTCCAGTGCTTAAAAGAATCAATATAGTAAGCAAACACTTCTTGGGCAACAGGTCAGGCTGGATTTTAATATATTCAGGTTTTCCTCACTAAAGAATAAGTGTTGGTAGAGTGTGTACTGAATTATATGCTCCAAGCATAAAAATAATTTTAAAGAATAACCAAATGTTTTGGGATTGTGAATCTGATAATGCACATGAGAGTAGTACTAGGTTTAGACAAAATAATGAATTTTAGTGTAAGATAACCTAATTTAATTCTTACCTATAGTCTTACTTCATGTGAGCATGAGAGCATCAGTATTCCTCTTCTTTCTGTATAACAGACTCTTTTTTTTTTTTTTTTTTTTTTGTGGCACCGGGGATCGAGCTCACAGCCTCGCGCCTGCCAGAGAGGTGCTTAAGCCGCTGAGCCAAACTCCCAGCTCTAGTTTTTTTGAGGCGGGGTCGCACTATGTAGCTCAGGTCAGCTTTGCGCTCGCGTTGTAGCCCAAGCCGGTCTCGAACTCACAACGCTCCGCCTACCTCAGCCTCCTGAGTGCTGGGATTAAAGGCGTGCGCCACCACGACCGGCTTGTATAACAGACTCTTAATTTGTATATGGAAATTATGTGTTAGTAAATCTTATAGTAAACTCTATAGAGTATATCAACTGGTTTTCCCATCACTGAGGAGCAATAAATAACACATAACTGAAAGGAGGAGAGAATTAATTTGGATCGTAGTTTGAGGGGACTCAGTCCACAGTAGGCTAACTCCAAAGCAGAAATAAGGCAGATGGTCACGGTGTGGCCAAGTTGATCACTTCATGGTAGTTGGGAAGGAGAACAGGGGAACAATACTAGATAATAAGGGGCTAGCAACCATATTTACTACCTAAGGTCATTCCTCCATAATTCACCCAGACACACTCCCAAGTGTGCTTTACCAATCCACACATGTGCAAAAAAATATATATTAAAAAAGTGATTTCTTTGCTTCTGATCCATTGATCAGGCATGTTAGAAGTAGAATAAAATTGAAATAATATCTGGAATTTCTTCTGCTATTGTAGACGTGGTGTCCCATGGAAGTCAGAAGACCTAATTTCCATTTGTTCCTTTATTTAAATAAAATTCCTAAATACCAAATCGCTCTTACTACTAAAGATGCAAACATCTGAACAATTGTTAAACCATACATTTTCTCTAGGTGAATAATTAAACATTCCCATAATTCCTGGTAAGTTGATTCAGTCAGTGTGATGCATATTCCTCTACACGCCTCACGAAGCACTGGGTAAAGTTATCTCATATGAAAATTCGTCATTATGATCAGTAGGCATCATGATACTGACTATAACTCCATAAGTCACTTTCCGTGATATCTGCACATTCCTTACCATAGAATCAGCTGTATCATGGTAGCTTTAATAATAGGAATAATAAAGTTGAAAATTAATGAAAATTTGACTATAAGGCAGATAATTTAAATATCTTTCTTTATTCAATTGTTTCCACATCTGTTCAAAGAAAAATAATTTTGGGTGAGCATATGGTTGCATAATGATTTTTGCTGATAATTCCTTCCTAGATGAATGAGATCAAATATCTCTGTTGCCAGGCATGGCGGCACATGACTGTAATCTCAGCACTCAGGAAGCTGAGGTAGGAGGATCACCTTGAATTTGAGACCAACCTGGGCTACATAGTGAGCTTAAGGTCAGCCTGAACTAAGTAGTGGCACCCTGTTTCAAAACAAAATGTGTGTGTGTGTGTGTGTGTGTGTATATATATATATATATATATATATATATATATATATCTGTTAAGCAAATCTTCTGAATTTGTATTTACAGTAGTAGGTGTGACCATCAACATAAACATGAAAAAGTACATTTCTCATATTTGAACTATATGATATGTTTGATATTTTTGACCTCTGATATGTAGAACAGATGACTTATAAATTCTCCATAAATTCTCATTTTGTGCATTAGAGGAAAAAACGTTATACAGTACTATCTCCAGCTCTGATAATATATAACCATGAAACATTACAGCTATATTGAAAAGGAAATTATTTTGGTAGAAAGAGATAGGAATATATTACAATGTTGAGGCCACAACGATTAGGATGTTTTCAGCATTGCAGTAAATATTCTCCCTGCCCTACACTATTTATGTATCTTCAGCACGAAAAGTTACACACTGTATGTTTTCCAGAACACTACCTTTGAACTGCAGATAATGCAAATGATATCATGCTTGGATGTACCTGGAAGGTTTTGCTACACAACCTCCCTTAAATCATAGCCAGTGACTCATCAGTCAGGTTTAGGACAGAAACAAAATTCTTCCTTTCCTCTATGTAAAACAAACAAAACTCTGTATTGTATAACTTACTGTACCACAATTTAGACATAAATCCTTTGCTTCTTTTCCTCCCATATGGGATTTCCTTCATGTCCTTGAAGAGTCCTACTGAGAACACTCCCCTAATAAATTGCTTATACAAGAAAACCATCTCAGTGTCTGCTCCTAAGGAATTCAATCTAGGAGCATTTGCTTTCAGAAATCGGACTCTGAGGAACAGAACACTGACCAGAGGGCAGTTAGGCCTCATTGCTGGGAATAAGGGCCATCCCTGAGATTTTCATTTCCAATGAGCTAGAGTGGAAAACTAGTAGAAGAGATGATGTGGTTTATGAAATGTAAATGTTATTTTTTAGATTAAATATTATTTTATTAATATGTTTATGGTGCATAACAAATATATTTACCATGAGGCAATATATATAATGATATATATATATATATATATCATTATATATCACATCTTGATGGTTTTTATTCCCCTCCCTCCCTTGAACGTCCTCTATCTGCAGGTCCCCTTACAACTCCACAAAGTCTCCCTGTTTTCTATATTTTTTTATTTTGTCCTATGATTTGTAAAGACTGTGGAAGTAGGTGACTGAGCGCCACTGATACATTTTGGAGAGAATATGATAAGTTAAGGTAGAATATTTATCAATTTTATTTGAAGAACTCAGAGAGCAGAACAAAGAAACTTAGAAATTTATTCTGAAGCTCTGTAAGTTAGTCAAGTGCCTACCAACATTTTTCTGGAGTTTAACATTAACTAGACCAAGTGACACCTTTGTGTTTTCCCATTTTGAGGCAGGAACATCTGCAGTGTTAACCCATGTTTTCTGTTTATGTGTTGGGAGTGAGTGAGTAAGGGACAGATAAGACATCTCTGTAGTCTCACACATGCAGATTAAGAAAAACTGTAGTGGAAGACCTCTACTTAAGGAACTGTATTTCAGGAATTGTAGCTGAGCAGACTTATTCTTAACTAGATCTTAAGTGATTCCAGACTTTGAGCTCCTTCCATAAAAGTGTGACTAGGTTGGAGCTTCTTTTTATGTCAGATAAATAAGAATCATAAACCGAGCGTGATGGCTCATGCCTGTAATCCCAGCACTCAGGAGGCTGAGGCAGGAGGATCATTTCAAGTTTGAGACCAATCTAGGCTACAAAGTGAGCTCAAGGCCAGCCTGAACTGCTTAATAAGACCCTGTCTCAAAAAGACAAAAAAAAATATGAATCATATGGAGAGTCAAGGACTAATCTCTACAGTGACAACAAATGACTCTGGTATTCATATGCTTATGTAACTCTTGAAGAGTTGGGAAGACAGATAGATCTACTATTTCAAATGAATAGCATGTGAAATAGCTTTTTGTATGTCTGTTCTAAGATTAAGCTACAAAAGACTACAGCTTCCATGTTACATCCCTTCTGACCTTATTGCTTGCTCTGGGAAAAGCAAGTTATCTGGTTGCTATGCCATGAGAACCGCCCACAAAGTAAAGGATTAACATGCCAGTGATCACATAGTTAACTTGGAAATAGAATTCTCCCCTAAACTGAGTCTTTAAATGAGACCTAAATCCTGGAAATCTGAGAATTTAACTGGATCCCATTACAGACCTTGACAGAGAGGTATCAAAAAATATCAATGGAAATCGTGAAGTAATAAATGGTTATTATTTATGCTACTACATTCTAAGGTAATTTGTTTTGAGCAGATAAATAAGACAATTGCAACTCAAATAACTACAATTCAATTTTGAAATTGTTGGACTCCTGACATTATTTAACAATTTATACTTCAAATTTTTAACTCTTGAAATTTCCACATGACTTCTGCCTCTTAGTTGTGGTACTTATCTTCTCTTATCCCTTAAATTTTGGCATTTCTCAGAATTCCGTTCAGAGCTCCATGTTTGTGTTCTCTGTGCTTGCCTTTTTGTGGCATTTCATCTACTTTTTATTTATCTGCTGAACTATAATGCATGAAAAACAGCCCTCACAATGATCTTAAATTTAGCCAGATTTATCCAATTCACTAATGTGAACACACAAGCAAACAAAATGGGAATATTTTATAAACCCTAAATTTGCCATACCCAAAACTAAATTTATCATCTTTTTTTATTGTTTTTCTGTTTGTTTTTGTTTGGTACCAAGGATCGAACTCACAACCTCTCACCTGCCAGGTAGGTGCTTACTCCACTGAGATAAATCCACGTATATCATCATTTTTGTAAACAACTCCTCATCTGACATTTATTATGTCAATTAATGCTGCCAAGCATATTCTATTCTATACACATTGAAGTAACCACAGACTTCTGAAATTAATATGGTTCACTTCTTACTGAACACAATATCATGCTGAATCTACTTCAAATGTATTTCTCAAAATCGGTCTTTGGTTGAAACCAATATCCTCACACCCATGTCACATGTGAATGTAAGTTAAGCAACATTATCCTTTTAGATATAGAGACTGTACTCCCAGTTAGGCATACATAAATAACTATGGTCACTTCACAGATAAGAATGTCATTCATCATTCTAATTATACATTTTTTGAACTTGGAAAGCTCTGTTAAAACACTTGTGTTTTTATAAACTCTTCTTGAATTGGAACCAAAAATCAGTACTACCTCTTTTCCTTTCACTCCTTCACAATACTCAATCTGACTCCTAGCATAAATCAATCAGCTGTCTTGTTTCTCTAGCCTACCATTCGGAATGACATCTAAATCCCAAAAGTGCATTCATTGTGACATCTTCCAAATGATTCCTCACCACTCAGTTTGCAAAATCAATGTGATCTGATATCAAAGGTATTCTCCCTTAGTCATTCTGTGAATATCCATTCTTGAGGTTCATTTCCTTGTTAAACTTGGTAGCATGAATGTATTTGTCATATGAATTCTTCAGGTGATTAATTTTATGAAATATTGCCAGGTTACAGTATTCAAATCTTCCTTTACAAACAGTTTTGGGAATATAAGAAGTTTAGGGTAAGTAATTTTTATATGACTACATTTCAAACTTTTAGATAAATACATAAATACATATGAATGCACACATAAAACACTAATTCTGTTAACATTATAAATCATACATATAAACTTAAAATCTAAGAGTAAACTTTATTCTTACACCCATTAACCACACTTCTAAACTGTGATGTGTCATTCTTTTTCTGTACAAAAAGAAGCTCCTTGTCTGACATATAACCAGTATCAAAACTGAGTACAGAATTCTTTCAGATAACAATTATGCTCTCTCAGGTACTTTCCAGGAATCCGTGAGCAATGTTATCATTATCAATTTACATCTAATTGCTTCACTTAATTTCAGCTCCTTCCATTTCTGCTAATTTCATGAAGTGGGACTGGAATAGTTACCAATAGTGGAAATAACTATATCTCTTTTCTTTATCATTGCCTCAAAATTTCTTTGTGCCTCTTTATCATGTGAAGATACAATCGTTTTTATTTAAGTCAAACCTTCTAGTTATTTGAACTCTTAGATTCTCATATAGAAATAGACACATACTCTGGATTTGTATCGGTTGAGATGGTGTATATGTGGTTAACAAAAAGACTACATGGTGGTAACAAACTTTTACGGTTTGACAGACTGATTGGAACAAAATCAAATGACTCATTCCTGCTACCTGTTCAATATGAGCTGAGTAATCACAGAGATCCAGTTGATAGAAATCTAGTTTTCTTTTCAAGCTCATATAAGAATGGAACCACATGCCACAAAACACAAAACGACTCTAGATTTCCAGCCTGAGGTTACCTAGGTTATATATATCTTTGATTAAAGCAAGTAATGGGGCTGTCTGATTTCAAAACTTTAAGCAAGTATAATTTTGTGCTTCAAAAGAGGATATGAAATTATTTGGGAATATTTGATGCTACCAATGTGCATAGGTAATCAGATAATATTGTTTCAAAACTTATCTGTAGTCCTTTCTAGCTTTATCTTATCAAAAACTTCCACAATTCCATTTCTTAATCGACAGAAAGAGTTAAATAAGAGTATCTATGTAAATGGTAATTGTGAGAAGTTAGTGGTGTAACAGAGTATCTAACAACATTCATAAAGGATATGAATAATTCCTGCTAAAACATTCCTGAACTACAACCATTGTATATTTACGTCTTAACTTCCAAGACTGCCAACAATGAAAAATTACATTAATTATAAAGCATTTTTATTATTTCTTAAAATGTAGCACATAACTTTTACTATAAACTCATACCTGGTCATTTTGATTATCATCCAAAGTAACTACAAAATAAATAAATTAAATTCACAATTTAATCTAATCATTTTCTGTTCTAATTAAAGGGTGTAACTTTTAAGAAGGTAAAAATAACTTAAGAATCTTTTAGTTTTAATCTAAACCCAAAGCTGCAATTGCATAAATTACACATGCTTTACTATGATATTATACTTTAAGAGCAGAAAAAAACAGAAAATGAAACATTACCATTTTCAAACTGAATATTGTCTTTCATTAGTACAGTTCAAGTTGGTGCCACTAGAGTTTATACTCAATGGGAAAATACAGAAGGCAATACAGTTTCACCCAGAGTGAACAAAAATACTGTCAATATTATTAGCTCATGAGTAAATGTGGAAGGCTATGAGAAGATTCTGCCCTAATGAATGTCACTCTTGTTTGACGCTGGTGTGCACAGTCTGAGGTTTGAGTTCCCTGACACTTGTGATGTCTCCATTCTGATTGTGATCTTTTCCTTTCTTGCATTTCACAAAAGCTTTACATCTTTCTACCTTGTCAAAAAATCAAATTTCCCCAACTCAACATCTCTAGAATAAATCCAGGCAAGCAAATCAGTTACCAGAGTTATGTGAACATCTAATCCAAAAACTCTCGAAACTAGAAATCTTTCTACTTTAAATTAGATGAAGAAACAGATGTTTTTAATTAATCCCCATTAGAGTTTAAAATGTTATTCTTTCATTCTGAAGTTTCAACAATACAATGTTTAGATACTTCAATAATGTCTCATAATTTTTGGGGGGGCTACATGTATTAATTTTTTTCTCTTTTTTTAGTCTCTGATCATTTATTTTTATTTTTTTATTTTAAAGATAGTAAAATCCAACAGAACATAACAGAGCATAACAGAACAAAGTCAATCAAAACAAAGCAGTAGAACTAGTACAGAACTTCGAAGAAAGATAATGTGAAAACAATAGCTCCTATAATATATCTTGTTGTCTTCAGAATAGCTGACCATTCCAACAGGTATAGTAGAATTGAACCAAAAACAAAACAGAATAAAACCAATAAAAACAGAATATAAAATAAAGCAAAATAATAATAATAATAATAATCAGAGTAAAGCAAAACAGTGAGAACCATATTGGACCTCGAAGACAAAACAGAAGAGATTTATCTTCAAGTTCACTGAATCTTTCCTTGTCATCTCCATTCTGCTATCAAGTCCAAGAGCTGACTTTTATTTCATATGCTTTATTTTTTAGTTCTAATATTTTCATTTGATTTCTTTTGTATTTCTTTTTCCTGAGAGTTCTATGTTTGGATTCAATTCAATATCATTTCCCTTTCCTTCATGAAATACGGTTAAAAAACAAAATGCCTACTTAAAGTCTTTGACAAGTCCTTCATCTGTGTTTACCATTGATTGCCTTTCCTCTTGAGAACTGTTTTTTTTTTTTTTCTTTTTTGCTGGTTCTTTCAATATGAAAATATGTTTCATTGCAACCTTAACACGTTGAACAATGTTGTGAAACTTTTGGTCCAATTAAAATATTATCGAAAGTATTTAATATTTTGGTATATTAGATTCATATATGTTCCAAATAACTTGCATGCTTCCTGTGGGTGGCAGTTTGATCTTCAAAGCTTTTGCTATTTCTTTGGGTCTGAAAATGTTCCTCTAGTGTGTAATATGAGATTTGAACAGTAGTTTACATCATATTTCAGTTGACAAACTTCTTACTGTAATTCTCATGGTTCGTCTTAGCACCCCCGAATAGCTTGAGTTGAGCCTAACTTTGTGCTGGTTCATACACAAGATCAGGAGATCCATTTTATTAAGATTTTCTCCTTTACAAGTGCCCTCCCTCTTCTCTAACCTTTTGCTTATCCTATAGATAAAAAATAAGTTTTTCTTTGTATCTTATTTTGTGTGGTGGGTTGGTGCAGATTTATTTATGACTAGTGTTACTTTCAGGAGAAAATTATGAGTGAATAGTCCAAGGAAAGTAAAATATACATGAAAATTCTCCATCCTGTTTGAAGTCAAACACTCCCTTTGTTTCCATCTTCCCTTAGAGCGTTGTAAAGAGAAAAAGAAAAAGAGGGAGGAGGAGGAGGAGGAGGAGGAAGAGGAGCAGGGGGAGAGGAACCAGAAGAAGAAAATAAAGAAGAAGAAGGAGGAGGGAAAGGAAGAGGAGGAAGAAGAAGAGGAACAGGAAGAGGAAGGGAAAGAAGAAGAGGAGGAGGAGGAAAGGATTGTCCTTGCAGTCTTCCTTCTAGAAGTCCTTTTCCTGGAAGCCCTGTCCTTCAGAAAGTAAGAGGTCAACTGACCTTTCTAGGGCCATGCTTCTTCACCCTAGGCCAACATACCATCAAACATCACAGACAGAGTGTTTAAAATAAGAACGCTCATCTCTCTATGGGATCATTCTTCAAATGTTCGCTTTCTTTTCCAATCTGGATGCTATTGTAATTTCTTAGTATCTTTAGAACTTGTGTGTCTTGTGTAGAGTTTTAGTTTTAATCATAATGACAGACTGGAGTGGGATTATGCCATGCACTTACCCATCCAACACCAGAAGTTGAAAGTACTATATATTAATTGATGATTTATTGCATAGGCATTAGACAAAAGTTTATATTTTTAAGATGTGTTACTTATGTGTATCAAATACAAGCATTGTAAACATTATATATCACAAGCACGAACTGAAAACAATAACAATAAGAATGAAACTGGGAGTACAGGATTTAGATAAGAAGGGAAGAAGAGAAGTGGGGAGGATAACAGGATTAAAAAAGAATCAAGCTGTGTGATGTCCATGCACTTACTACCTAAGATGAATACAAACTTCATGTACTGCAGATATGTATTAACAAAAGAAAAAAGAAACTTTGTACATACCACACTGGTGTCCAAGATAAAAGTTACTTAAAATACAATGAAAAAAATTGTCCTTCCTTCTGCCTGTACATGTTATACTACTGAAAGAATATGAACTTGTTTCTGTAGAGAAAGTGAATAGTATTATGAGTGGGTAATTTTTCTCCTACAATATTGGATATTTTTTAGTAGCATATATCTAAACTTTGTTTCATGAGATAAATTTCTGGGAAAGTTTAATATTCTCAGATGGTGGGCCTTAACTTTGGTAACTGGCAAGGACTGACTGACACCCATATTAAGACAAAAGATTAAAGTTTTCCTTTGTTTTTTTTGCTGTACCCCTTTACGGGAAATGGAGAGGAAATTCATTATGGCAAAACAGTATTTTTCTATAGGTATCATAATTGATGATTAAGGGAGGAGAGCAATTATTAAATTTTCAGATAAAGGATTATTAGGGGTTATTTTGTATTGCTGCATTATTCCTTGAATTGCATTACTATGTGGGCACTGAATAACCCTATATAAGTTTATTAGATAAATCAAAGCAGAGAAATGTAAAAAAAGGTGACTTTTAAACATTGAAGTAGAATATAACTAAAGGCCCACTTTATTGAAGTATCCTTTAAATCCAATCCAGTAGACTTTAGTGACAAAATTAAAAGGACTTCAGGGTTTGACTTGCCTTTATTCATTTGTAGCAAATACAAATACAAGAGAAGTTTGCAAACAGCCTCAGACACAGACTGGACTTTCCTAAATTCTCACTTCTCTCTTTCCTGGAAAGCATTCTGATCCCTTTCTTCTAAGTACATTAATTTTAACAACTTACAGAATAAATTTAAGGAAATATCAGTAGTGTAGAAACCATTTGGTTTCCTCTAAAAAGAGGAAGTTCAACCTGTAGGAACTTCTGAGGAACTTTTAGAGGTCATGGGCATCTGTCTGAGGGTTATAGTTTAAAATCTTACTATTTCACTTTCAGGTGATTCTGAGTATTCTTAGACTCCCTCTCAAACAATGTTTCTATCTCCTTTTGCTGTTCTATGTCCCTTTTTAAATCTCTTTTATTCTCTTTCCTCCTTCCCTCCCCTTCCTTTTCCACATTCCCTGAACTCTCTCTATTCCCTTCCTGCAGCCTTGACATTTTTCTTCTTTCCTCCATCTCTTCCATTCTTCAAGTTGAGGCCATATTTGTAAAGTTTAATTTGTAAATAGGCTATGGTAAACAATTGGTTAAAAATTTGAAATCTAAAAAGAAAAGAAGCATAAGTCTTATTATATTTCTTTGCAAAAAAGAAAGCCCTCAAATATATAAAAAGCCCACAAGGCTGTGAATATAATCAGATTAAGCTGAAGACTCAATTAAGTTGAGACAAAACACAGTTTGCTGTATTTGAGATAACCAAATTTGGCTTAGTCTTTCATTATTAGTAATTATAAAAACATCATTAAAGGAACTCTTAAAGCAATGAAATGTATAAACATATAAATACCTTTGTTTACCATGTTTGCATACCTTATGTTTACTTTAGCAAATTCAAAAATTTTAAAATAAATTATCCAGACAGACCTTTATTCATCATCTGTTATATGAAGTACTGGTTCAAGCACCAACAAACTGTGATTAAGATTAGAAATTATGCTCTTTAAAAAATTTTTAACATTTAAAAATTACCTAGGAGATACTCTAACTATAAACTTAATTTTAGGGTCAATAAATGTTAAATGTGGGAGGAAAGGGCCTTGATGGCAGTTTGGAAAATAACTGTAGACTTGGGTTTTTCCTATGAGAATTTGTAATCTCCAGATATACAATAGTCATAATGATCTTTTTAAATAAAGTAAGTTGGATCAAGAAACAAGAGGTAAGATGGATCTCACAACAAAAGTAAGTTGCAAATTGTTCTCTTGCAGTATTATTTCTGTATCTCTAATCTTTCTTCAGTATAAAGAGGTATACATAATATTTTCCAAACTTTCTTGCTAATGTATTTCCAATGAGTCCACCAATGAGCTGTGCTTTTGATTTATAAGGTCACAGTGAAGAAACCTGAGAGTACAATGTAGTGGCATATGGACACTGATACATGGGAAATGCAGGGTCATTGTTGGTTTGAAGCATCTTCCTAAGACACACTTCGGTATTGCAGTCAACTGAGACCTCTGGTTCCTCAACCTAGAGATTTTCTGAGAATAGCCCTTCTGATCTTTGCCTTACCATCATCCTGTGTCTCTTAACTAAGGCTCTACTTCCTTTTATTAGACCTCTGGTTCCTTCTCTAAATAAGCAGAATGGCTTCTTGACAAAACCATGACTAATACTGGTGCAGCTTAATAAAGACAGACAAAATTGAAGTCAAATATATCACGTCCTTAAAATTGTGCTTCTGCCAAAGGGAGAGGAGGAGGCTAAGAAGTGAATGGATGGGGTCTCCTTGTTCAGTCACAGTGTCCTTTAATGGGCTTAGCTGTGTTATGGCAAAGAATTATCCTGAGATGCTTATAATAAAATCACTGCACTTATTTCAGTTTCTAGATTCTATGTTTTGAATACGTCCCCCAAATTTGATGTTTTGGAAATGTAATCCCCAAATCTATGTTAATTAGAGATGGAGACTCTGGGATGTAATTAGGGTTAGATAAGATTATCATAGGGATGACATTGGTGTCTTTATAACATGAAGAAGAAAGAGCTGAGCTGCCATGCTTTCTCTCTTTCACAATATGATACCCTTTGCTACATTATGATGTGTCAAGAAGGCCCTAGTCATGCACTAGAATGTTCATCTTCCAGAATTATGATTTAAGTAAGCCTCAGTTTTTTTATCATTAACCAGTCTTGGGTCTTCTGTTATAGTCACAGAAAATAAGACTAAGACAATGGGTACTGAAGGAATGAAAGTATTTGTAGGAAGAACTGGAATCTTCAAAGTTTGGCTAGAGATCCTTACATTAGCAACTAGCATGGTAGACATCAATACCTGATAAAAAAAATTGTTCACAGCAATGAACATGTGTGTTTGTGTGTGCATTCAAAATGTTTAGTGGCTTTGAAGTTAAAAGGTGGCAAGAAGTAATATATCAATAATATTTATATGAAAAGTATATTATCATGAATCCTATGTATAACTACTTAGTAATACAGACATAACAATAGTTATATACTTGCTACCTTGAGCCTAACATTACATTATAAAGTATCCCAATATAAATTAGTTCCTCAATCCAATCAGTTAGAAAGATTTTATTTCTATAATTTGTGTCTTGTTTTGGCTCTATCTTATATATCTCTCTTTAAAAATACCTCTCACTCTCAGTCAATCAAATGACCTATTCTCTCCAAACTTCAGTTTGCTTATCTATAAAATGAAAGCATTACATGATGTGATATCTGAGACCCTTGCTTGCTCAAATATCTCATCCATCTCTGTCTTGAAATCAAAGCAGTAGCTTTATCAGCTTCAGAGAAGTAAAGGACCTCTCTTCAGTTCCATCAGCAGAGCTCAGCAAGTCTTGTTTTTAGAATTCATTCAAGGACTGCCTGTTAGATGTTAGAAGAATAAAGGCCTATACCTTTGTCAACTTCTAATTCCTATATTAGTCATGAAAATCTGTTATAATTTAGTGAATAATAAAGGTAGAAAGAGAGACAAAATGAAGCCTAGTGTCTCTATATGTCACTTAAACAGAAGATACTTTTGTAGAAGAGATACTACATTTGGGATTTTCAGCTGCTTAGGTGCAAAATCATTGTTTAAACTTAATTTCTATGTTCATGTCAAAACCTGTCCTTAAGTACTACAGGTTATACCATTTCCACCTTCTCCTCCCTAATATTGTATTGCAATATTGGGAAGGAGATGGCTGTAGCAAGCTGCTCAGGTCATAGTGGACAAGAGGCAAAAGAACAATGGAGGAGCTTGGAACAGTAATACACTCCTTGAAGTCACACCCCAGCAGCCTACCTCCAACCAGACCCCACTTCCAAACAGCAAGTACATTACAGCACCCTCATGATCCAATCACCATCTACATAAGATGAGAATTTGCATTTTAGATCTAACTGTAACAGAATTTTTTTAAATATTCATTTTGAAGCATACCTAGAACTTTACACAAAGGCATATTCACCAAGGAAAAGAAAAACTTCATAGAAATGTGATACAGAAATAATTTTTTACTGAGAAAGAAATTTCCTCTCATGCCAGCCCAATTGCCCTCTTACCTCACATAAGGGGAAAACACAGTAGTCAGCCAGAAAAGAGTCTTGAAGCGATAGGAAATTCTGGATTGAAGGAAGAAACTGGTGAGAGGCAGAAACCTGTTCCACTATAGGAGAGACAGAAGAAATTATGGAATGCAAGATCCCAAGTCACAAGTCTCCTAAAAACCTAAGACTTAATAAGAATATTACAGAATGATCGTGATGCCCCTTACCACACCACCATACCAAGTTTACAATTTAGTCATAATATATTATAGAGGAAAGAATTGTAAGACACAAATGCTTAGATTTGTTACATAAGAAAGGCCCTGTCTGAATCTGCTTGGAATGTTATAATAGAATATCATAGATTGAGTGGCTTACACTACAAACATTTACTTCTTACAGTTCTGGAGTCTGGGAGTAGAAGATCAATGCACCAATAGATATGGTATCTCTTGATATTTCTTCCTGGTTTATAGACAGTTTTTTCTCTGTCTCTTCACACAGTGGGAGGGAATACAGGAGCTATCAGGTGTCTCTGAAAAGGGAGTTCATCCTGTTATTTAAAAAACTCATCCCCAAAGGCCTCGGCTTTACATAATCATCACATTGAGGATTAGCATGCAAGATATAAATTCTGGAGTCACAAATGATGAAAAACAAGTGCCATAAGTAGAAAACAATCTTAAGGATTGTGTCATTAACTCAACTCTCAATCATTTTAAAAGGAAGAATGACCATCATCAAGCAATCAAATAATAACAAATGCTGCCAAGGATGTGGTGGAAAAGGAATTCTTCCACATTGTTAGTAGGAATATAAACTAATACAATCATTATGAAAACCAGTATGGAGATTCCTCAAAAAATTAAGACTAGAAATTTCATTTAACCCAATTTTCCCCTTCTTGGGATTTTCCCAAAAGCATTAAGGACATCATATTATAGTGACATGCGTATACCCACTGTATAGAAGCACAATTCATAATAGGAAGATCTTGGTAGCAGCCTATATGTCCCATAAACAGAAAAATGAAGAAAATGTGCTTAACATGATGGAGTACTATTGTGACATAAAGAAAGATAAACTTGAGTCATTTGTGGCAAAATGGATGAACCTGGGACCATGATGCTATGTGAAATAAGTCACACATTATCATGTGGTTCCTCTTGTATGAGAAATTCACATTTAAAAAGATAATAAGAAACATAGTGCTAAATCTTTCTCAAATGGGAAGAAGATCAAGAGATGGAGAGAGGGGAGGGAAAAGGGAAGATAGGAAAATGAGGCATAAAAAGGAATTAGGATGTATTATGTACATATAGCTACTCCACATAAGAAATGTAAATATTATGTACTGAAAACATACACTAATTTCAAAAAATGTTAATATGAGCATAAAAAATAAAAGTGAAAAGCACAGATACATAGATTGACAATGAATTTTTAAAATAAGATTTAATCTTATATCTTCTATAAGAAGTTTATTTTAAATAGAAAATCTCAAGATAACTAAAGTTATGAAGAAACAATCTATGTGAATGCTAATTGAAAGAAAACTGACATGACTACAATAATGTCGGACAAAGTAGACTTCAGAACCAAAGAGAGTCAGGAATGATGATAAAGGAGCTAATTTTGAAAAAAAGACCTTATAATCTTAAATGCGAATTAAAAGGAGAAATACACAAATATGAATTTCATTAATCTCAAGGTCAAAAAAGTTAAGATTTTTTTGTATTTTGTTTATTACTATACACCCATGACTAGTGATTCATACATCGTGGATTCATAGCAAACACTTTCAATTAGTTAATGCTGAAAATGTCCCCTTAGTACATGACCTCATTTGAATACATATGACATACATTCAAAATCTAGGTGAAGAGATGCTACCCTTAGAAAGAAACAATGTTAAGCAGTTTCTGAGATATATAAAAATAATTTTACATTACCTAAAAAGGATGACAAGTCATAAATCTCATCGTGGTAGGTTATGAGTTTGCTAAAACTTCTGAATAAAACTGAGAATTACATGAGGATGTGTTTTATCAAAAAGCATAGTAGAAAAACAACATTAAAGAATGCATACCTGTTTCTCTTATGAACATTTTTAATTCATTTGGATTAACATGCTTCCTTTTACTTGCATTAGCAATAACAATTCATAGAACACTTCAAAATAGAAGTTAACTATGGTAACTTGGCTTCTAAAACAAAATGAATCCCATAATGTCACAGTAATGATTATCCTTTGCATGCCAATATATTTTATAATTCTTTCTAATAAAAATAATTTTACATTACCTAAAAAGGATGACAAGTCATAAATCTCATCGTGGTAGGTTATGAGTTTGCTAAAACTTCTGAATAAAAATTTTCCATTGTCTGTTGAAACAGTTTGAAATTCAGTAAAAGCATATTTTAGCTCAAGAGGAAATTTTGAAAACTAGTGATAAAAAGGAAACAAATTGAAACAACGTTCTGCATTCCTCAGGGACATCTGTCTAAGGAATGACACATTCAAAAAGATTAATTATCTAATTTCATGTTTATCAATCATAATACATCTTACAGGGAACCTAGCTTTTTACTGAATAAGTTTAATTCAATGTTATCTTCTCAATAGAGTGCCAGTCCCCAAACAGATGTGATTATAATGATATACTTGATGGAGTTGAAACCAACGTTATAAACCTGCTTTTTTAAAGTATTCTAAACACCAGTTTCTTATGAAGAAACCTATACAGTGTGTAATCTTATTAAACCATGGGTTACAGTGTAAAGTTGGAGGTTCTCAGAATATTAATAGGTTAATTAAATAAACCATCTTTGTCCTTAAATAAAAAAATAGCGTTTATGTCAAATATTTTTCAGTGCATAAAAATGTAATCATTTATTAATCAGCCTAATAGATCTCCAATCCCAAAATCATTATACATTTTTCTACCTAAAATATGTACTTTCCCAAGGCATGTATCTCTCAAAATTCTTAAAAACAAACATAGTCTGGTACTGAGAACTAAAAGCATATTGACTTGACCTTTTAGCCAAGTATTGCTCAAATTAAGGAAATATCCACTAGATTGAATTGCTCCACTATTGACTGCTATTCTAGAAATATATAAAGTCACCATTTCCTCCTATAACATTCAAGACAAATAATTTCCCTTATTCCTCCAAAATATTATCTATGATTATTTCATAAATTCATATGCTTCTAATTTGTAGGCAACATGTCTAATATAAAAAGGGGCACAATGTTTCTATCTCTGTAACAAAATGTACAATGTTGGTATGCAAAATACAAACACAAAGAAAAATAGGAGCCGGGCGTGGTGACACATGCCTTGTATAGGATATGCTATGTACCCCCAAGTCCTCATACTTTTGATGGGGCTGAGTCTGATGCTTGTGATCAGTTTGTTGTCTAGCACCAGGATTAATGACATGACTGCTACACCCACCCAGGGGTGGAGCTGAGATACAGTATAAGGGAAGGCGGGTCTTCCTCTTGCTTGCTTCCCGGCTTCCGCCCTCTCTCTCGCCAGCGCGGATTGCGGCTTGCGGCTTGCAGCTTGCAGCCGCCATGAACTGTAGCCCCGTCATCCCATGCTGCCTTGGAGCCCACTTTATGGACTGAAACTCCCGAGAAACTGTAAGAATAAACCTCTCCTTCCCTAACTTTGGGCATCAGGTATTTTGTCTCGGCAATGAGCAAAAAGTAACCAAGACATGCCTGTAATCCCAGCACTCAGGAGGCTGAGGCAGGAGGATCCTTACAAATTCGAGACCAGCCTGAGCAACAAAGTGAGCTCAAGGCCAGCCTGAACTGCAGAGTGAGACCCTGTCATAAAAAAAAATAAAAATTGGTAATTGTTCCTTAAAAAATGAGATACATATTTTGTGGGCCACCCAAAGTAAAGAATGATTCTTTCCTACTATCTTTGTATTTAAATGTTCATAATTGTTAGCAGTGTCATCTCAGGTGAAGTGAACAATATCACCACTAAACATTCCATAGCATAAAAATGGAAAAGTGATCTAAAGTTAAGTTGTGGTCAAATTAAAAACCAATAAGGACAATGCTGAGGCATTTGGTCTTCAACTCTTTTATGAATAAAATAACAGTTTGAGATGACAAATTTGAAGACCAACTAGAAAACCATTGCAGTAGTCTAAAGAAGACAGGATAGAAATAATTATAGATAAAACATCAGTATTTGGTATCAAATTATATGTGAAAATATGAGGCCCCAAACAATCAAAATCAATTTTGAATTTTTAGAGCCTGAAAGAGATTTTTAATAATGATGATATTAACCAAGCTATGGAATACAAGTACCAGAAAGCAACTGAAGATAGAAAATAAAGAAGCATTTATTTTTTTAAAAACTACAGCTTCAGATAAGTGAGAGTCCACTGTGTTTTCTGCCCGGGGCTTTTCCTATCCCTGGGCTTTTTCACAATCCATAACCTGAGCACTGAACTCAAATGATGAGAGTTGTATATTTACCTCTGAAGAAAAAAAAAAAAAAAGACCACTTGGCTCCCATTGAGTGTAGACTCAATTTGAACAGAAAGAAAGTATGAAAGCACATTATTTTGCAAATTAAAACTGATTAATTCATTGGGAAGCATAAGAAGAAACCACAAACACTGCCTGTCTGATGTTTCAAACTTCATGGGTAAGCAGCAGAATAGCCAGAAATTTAACAAAGAGGTCCAGGAAATTAAAGAGTTACGAAAGAGCTGAGATGAGCTCTCCAGAAACACTGGTCGACTGGGAAATGCAGTTTATCACAGGGATCTCCATTCTCAAAAAGCCCGGTGGAAAATGAAAGTCAGTGGATACTTGAGAACTGGTTGAACTTTTCAATATTTTTTTCAAATTTTCATGGATCAGTTATCAGAGGGTAAGCACCTCAACATCTTGGATTATTCGAAAAAGCCAACTTGGATGAAAGTGATTTGTTGTTAAGCTACACGGACACATGTGTAAACCATAGAAGTTAGTCTCACAGTGGATACCATAACAACTGCACACAGACAGCAACAGCCAGAGCAGCCACAGTCGCAATAGAGTTGAAGTGCAGTAACGTTTTTTAAAGTCAAAATAAGAAAATAATTTAGACAAATAAAATAGTATTTGGGGTATTACAATACATCTTATTGATGACTATTTTTCAACTAAAATTATGACACATGCAAAAATCAAAACAAAGGGAGAAAACAGCAAAGTGTGATCTATACTCATGGGAAAAATAGCCAATAAAAACTGAATAGTCTAGTAAATTGGGTTTAGAAATTAAGATTTAAAGTAGCTATTCCTTTGTTCAAAAAAATAAAGGAAAACCCAATAATGACTCAACAAAAATAACTGTCCATTGAGAAATATAAACAAGAATCAATACTTTTTAAGTTAAAAGGACAATAGCCAATGTAAAAAATTCACAGAATTGAGTTCTATATAAGACCTGAAGTGGCAGAGGAAAAGAATCACTCAGAATAAAGGTAACCTAGTAGAAATTATCCAGTATACACCAAATTGCCAATATATTAGTAACCATAATGCCTACTTTTAACTTTAAGAAAAAAGTACATTGTAAAAAGCAGGCAGAAAAACTTCCAAAAGTATCCCTACTCTATCACTCTAAGCAGCCCAGTAAGAAAAAGAGAGCATCGTTCATGGTTGAGGGGAGGAGAATTAAATCAAGGCCTTAGACTTGAAACCCAGGACCAGCCATCACAATGAAACTCCCTACTGGCCAAAGTCCCACGACCTGCCCAATATCTGTCAGCAGAGCCATGGAACTGCATTAGGTGAAGTGACGAAGTATTTACTTCCTCTTGCACCCTTAAGTAACAGAACTGGAAGAAGGATTCCACTTGCTAGAGAGCAGGGTATGAAAGATGGCACAGGCTTCCTGTCAGAGGTAGTGCTAGGCCTGCAACAGTGAGACCAAGCACCCAGTAGAAACTGAAGGGCCAATATTCAGGCTATGGTTCATAGACAGATCTCCTAGACCAACTCCAGACTCAGGTGGAGAACTGTGTCCATGCGGGACAGACCGCCGTTTCTGTTGCTTCACTAATAGCCTATGTTTTGTAAACCTTATAGTAACCACAAAAAAAATCTATAATGAACAAATCAAAAGTAAATAAGGAATCAAAATATACTACTAGATTAATTACTTAACTATCAAAGGTAGTAAGAAAGAGAGAGAAAAGGAAATACGACAAAACTAGAAAATTGCATAACAATTACAGTAACACCTTACCTATTAATAGTTATCTTGGATGTAAATGGACACAACACAAATGCCTATCTACCAAGGAATGGATAAAAAAGATGTGGTATTTTTACACAATGGAGTATTACTCAATTATAAAGAAAGATAAACTTGAGGGCTTTATAGGTAAATGGATGCATCTAGAGACTATACTCGTAAGTGAAATAAATCAGATTCGCATGTGCAAATATCATGTTGTCTCCCTAGTGTAAGAAACTGAAATAATAAATAGGATCCAAAGGGTACAATAGATATTATGAAAGGGAAAGAAATTACTCAAAGGGAAGGAACAACTGGGATGGGGAAGAAAGAGAAAAGAAGGAAGAGGGAAAATACATATAAATATACAAGATAGCTAAGATAATTGTGCTACAAATTCTATTAGGTCATGGAAAAGAACAGAGCTTATACTATTTGATCCATTTTACATGCCTGCGCCTGATAATCTGAGCAACTATTTCGAAGAAAACAATACGTAGTATAATGATTGTTAATTTAATTTCCTACCTGCTTGTTTTGAAGTTGTTTTTATTGTTCTGTTTTGTTTTCATTGTTTTATCTATTTGGATTTAACCAACTTCATGTTCTCTCTGTGTGTGTGTGTGTGTGTGTGTGTGTGTGTGTGTGTGTGTGTGTGTGATTCTATAAAATCTTACCATGAATGGAGATTCATGTAACCAACACTAAAACCAAAATACAAAACCATTTCATCAGTTCAAAACATCTCCATCATGCAAATCTTTTATATATCTCCACATGACCCACACCTGTTACTCAAGGAATCACATAATATGTGATCTAATAAAATTAGCACTTTTTACTCCATATAATGTGCCTGCATTCCACCTAGGTTGTTGTGCATATCAATAATTCAGTATCTTTTTTGTTGTTGTTCTTGAATCCCTTGTATAAATGCATCACAGTTTGCTTAATCATGAACATTGTGCAGAGTATCTGAGTTGCTTTTAGTTTTAGGTCATTACAAATAAGCTAGTATGAATATTTGTTATAGATATTTATTTGATTGTTAATTCTGTAGAGTAATGGTTGAGAAACTGACCTGTGAGGCAAATGTGACCTACAGTCTGATTTTGTAAAACCAACAAACTGTTTTCTGTTTTTGCAGTATTCACAAATTTTATCAAACTCACACTGAATAGAGCAGAGGTACCTACAATAAAAAATAGATGATAATGGAAAGTACTATAGAAGTGTAGAAGAAATTAGAACGCTCATAAATTATATAGTTTTTATTTACCAATGGAATGTAAAATCACAGGACTATTAGAATGAATCTGCATTTCCTGCCTTCCTTCCTTCCTCCCTCCCTCCCACCCTTCTCCCCTCTTGGCCTTCCTTCCTACTTTCCTTTCTTGTTTTGGCACTGGGGATTGAAAATAAATTCTTCCCACTGAGCTACAACCTGGCCCCTATGTTTATTTTGGAACATAGTCTTGCTAAATTGGCAAATTGCACAGATTGGGCTTGAAATTAAATTAGCTATGACCTTCCTGCCTCAGCCTTCCAGAGTGCCGGGATTATAGGTGTACATCACTTGCTTAATCTGTGTTTTTCATAATTAAACATGACCTACCAATTCTACTTCTAAAAATTTACCCACATTTAATGAAAACAAATGTTCACACAAATGTAAAAAATATATTTATATTTTTATGAATAAATAAAATGAATGAGAATATATGACAGTAATGGTAGTCACTCAGAAAATTCAAAATATTTGCTATCTGGTGCTTCACAAAAATGTTTGACCCTGCTGCAGGTTAAGCCCTCAAGAAGATTGGAGTGTTGGGTTTACAGTACGTGATGGGAAACAGCCAGCCTGCTTTCTAGAGTAGCTGTGAAAACATGCATTCCCACTGCAGTGTATACACAGGAGACTAATCTGCTTCAGATCCTCACAGACACTTTGGAAAATCATTATTTCAGAAAATTTAGTACAGGTATAGGGACAGTTCATTGAGATTTTAATTTTCATTTCTCTCATGCCTAATGACTTACTTCCTATTTTTATGTGTTTATGTACTATGCTTTCAGGCAAAATGTCTGTTTAAGTAAGTTGCCTATTTTCTAGATGAACTGTGTATTTCTTAGTGTTGAGTTTACATGTTTTGTTATACATTCTGTATCAAGTTCCTTTGATGATTATATGATTCACAAATATTTTCTGCCAGTTTTCAGCTTGTTCTACTTGTTCCTTGTTTCACTTACAATGTTATTTTCTTTTTGTTTCTGTTTTTAGCTTTTGCTCCATCATTTATTTTAATTTGGATGAAGTCTTTTATGAATTTGCTTTTGGCTTAATGTCCAAAAACTTTTTAATCTAACTCTGGGTAATAATTTTTCACCTGTTTTCTTCTAAAATATCAATAGTTTCATATTTTACCTTTACAGCTGAGATCCAATTTGAGTTAATTTTTATATAATATATGAGGCTTTACTTGAGGATATTAACTTTTGAGAGCAATGTGAACTCTCTAATTATATATTTTTTCTTTCTCAAAATTATTTTCCCTTTTCCATATAAATTTTGGAAAGATCTTGTCACTGAGCAAAGATGCCCAAAGTACATGCATAACATAAGTGGATTACACAGAGAATATGCATAACATATGCATCACACAGAGTATATAATATAAATGAATATACATAATAACCAAATGTAAGACAGACAACATTAGGGTTACTTTTCAATACACACATCCAGGTATTCAGGTGGTATCTATTTACAGATATACCTCATTTAGCCACCTATTTGTTTGATGACTTTTCAAACTTACCATCAAGTGACACTATTTGGACTTAAGACTTACTGCTCTGTCCTATGGCCTGTGGTTTTGTTTTTTTTTTTTTGGTTTTGTTTTGTTTTGTTTTGTTTGTACATTTCTATACATCTTGTATATAGAGTACTCCAATGTCTTCTTTTTGTACAGTACACCTTGCTTATACAATACTATAATTTTTGCTTCTGTACAGTGCTACATTTTTACGTCCTGTTACACATTATACATAAGAGTTATGCAAATAAAAGCAAAGTCACTAATTTGGAGTTTCTTTTGACTGTTTCTTTGTTCTAAATATTGTAACATACATACTACATACAATCCTCAATTAGTGACCAATTCATTAAATGACCAATAGTACTTGCAGGACTTTAACTCAGTCATTAAATGTGGAATATCTGTAGTCACTTGTTTTTCACTTCCTTATCTTTGTCTCCATTACCAACCTTTCTGTTTGTATTATTGGAAATCCTTCGTTGTAAATGACAGAAATCTAACTTCCATTAAATTAGACCCAAAACAAAAGCAAATATACATTTTGAGAATTCATTTGGCCTCTGATATTTGCCTCTCATCATTAATTATTCAGTAAGAAACTTTTCAGCAACCTCAAACGTTGCTGAAGAGGCCTGAGTGTTTTCAACCTCATTCGACCTTTGAGAAAATTATGGCTAGAGATGGGCAACTTGCCAATAACACTTCCTATGATTCCAAGGCCACTGAGGTAGGAATCACGGCCAGGATGAGCTCCAGGACTCCCCAGTTCATTAACTTTGTTCTTCTTCTGGAACCAGCCAGATCCTGTAAGTGCCCAACTAGAATCAAATCTGTTTCCAACTTACTCATGTAGATTTGACCTTTCTATTCTATACTAGATATAGAAAGATAAATTTAATCGACATTATATTCATGAATTTATTGCTCTTATTTACCTACCTTTAGAACTAGACAGTCAAGTCAACATTTCAACTGACTGAAAATCAACATAAATCATGACAGGACAAAATTTCAGAATTTAAATGTACATAGAGGATGTGGTCTAATTTGCAATTTCTTCATCTAAGATATTATGATGCATCACTACACCCATAATTGGTTTGACATTGAATTTCATAACACAAAGCATCTGGGCTCACTCCCATGGTGACCAATGAGAGCAATTTCTGAAGCGGGGACAAATTATCCTCTCTAAGAACAACAACAGCTGTCTCTGTGATCTATAAATGTGTCTTCCCCTTTAGCCTGGGAGAATATTCATGTCGCAGAAAAGACAAGGGCATTGTGGGAGTATGGCCGTGGTGGAAAACCAACTGTTCCCCATTTATCTTTTGGTGGCCAATGCGTCCTTTTAAAGCATATAACTATTCCTTCCCATCCTTCTGATTAGATGAAACTCCCTGCTGTAACATGCTTGAGCATTCGATGCATTCATCAGGGTGTGAAATGCACCCCTTTCGCATGATTTCCTTGTAATCTAAAGGGTAAACCTTTTACAGACACCAATATCTCAAAAAATAAATAAATAAATAAATAAATAAATAAATAAATAAATACACACACACATTGGTAATCAGACTGAGCAACAGGAAAATAAACTTCACAGACCTTTATTTCCTGCTGATTCAAAAATATAAGAGGGTTATCCTGATGATCTTACTACTCTAAATTCTGACTTAATTTATTTATTTTTAATTTCATGCTGATAAGAGCAAATGTAATGTTTCAATTATTAGAAATGTTTCTGTCACATTAAAAAATTATCAAAACAAATTTTCCTTAAAATGTCTCTGAAATGTGGCTCTGCCTCAGATTTCTCATGGAAAATGCAGAACAGCTCCTTGAATTGCCAATGAAAGTTATGACTTTATGTTCCATAACCCCATGACCATGTCATAAAATATTTGCCACAGATACTGTGTTTTTTAGGCCATTGTACTGTCTACATAATTTTTGCTAAATTTGACGAAGCACTGAATATAAATTAATTCACTGCTACTTTTCCAGCACTGACATGATTATTTTGATGACTAAGAAACAATTAGTAGTTATTTCTGTCCTTGTCTTGAATGTATCTGTTAAAAATTGAGTTCCTGATAACAAACACTGAAAATGTTTCTCCTTGCCTAAGATATAGACCAAAGTTAGAATTTAATCTAAAAAAATTTATGAAGTAGACACTAGACTATCAGGACCCTTTGTCAATACCTTATTCAGAAAAATTCTAATGTGTGAAAATTATCATTAAAAGTGGTACCTTTTGCTTATGATTTGATGAACTCAAATGTGTAGCATAAATCTCACAACACTGATGTTAAAGAACAGTTCTATCACTGCAAAATATATTCTTTTGAACTTTATATTCAATTCCTCCCTTTTACCAAAATCCCTAGAAATCACTAATTCTTCTTCTTTTTCTATAGCTCTAATTCTTGTTTTTATATCAGTACAGTTTCTAATAAGCAGTAATATGCTTCTGAATTTCTAAAATATTTTTGCATATGGTAGTAGTTCGTTCAATTTTATTGCTGAGTTGTCTTTCATATGTAGATATTTCACACTTGGTATGTCCTTTTACCATTTTATATAGACATTTGGATTGTTATTCAGTTTGGGGGTATTATGAATGAATCTACTATGGATAATGTAATATGCCCTTGTGTTAAGATATATATTTTTATCTATCTTTAGTAAATAAATATGAGCTCAAGTACTGGGTCTTATTTTAAGTACAGATCTAACTTTATAAGAAACTTTTACACTGTTTTCCAAACTGGCAGTACACCTTTGTATAATGGCTAACAAGGTATGACATCTAAGGTATACTTGGTATTATCAGTTCCTTTAGTTGTAGCTATTCTAGTGGTATTAAAATATCATATTGCAGAAACAACCAATTTAACTGTCTGCAAACTGGTGGACTGATAACATGTCCAATCATTGTCTGTGATTTGTAAGTGAAACAATATGGCAGGGATTTGGAACAATATGAATGATTGCTTTAAATTGTGACTGATTCAATAGAAAAATATACATTTTTATTTGTTTCATGCTAGTTGTTAGATTTAAGAAAAATTCTATCTGAATATAAATGAATATACTTTTACTCTTACACTTATAAGTCTTTAAGTTTATTAACAATATCTATTGTTCCATAAACTTACAAGATACTGTTGACCAGGAACTATAGTTCTAGCTTAAAAATCTTGCCCAACTTTGGCACATTAGGGGAACTCAGAAAAGATTTACTCAGTTCACTGGTGATCTTATTAGTATTTAAGTAAGAAGTAACCCTGGAAAAAGAACCAGCAAAGAAAAAATTGGGGGCAAATGCGAATTTCAAATTCTTTTAAAACACATGGTAAATGTCCTCTAATGGCTACTTCTAAAATTGATACTGTGGTTCATCTAAATCATCATCAATAATTAAACTTTTACAATTTTATCTTCAGTAAGTCTCCACTGGAGAAGCATTTCTACTGCAATTAGGTCTACTTTGAGTGGTTTTATACTAATTTATCAGTATTTGCAATACCTACTAGATTGTTCTATGAGATTCCAAACTCATGAATGAGAATCTAATTGCAGATTTTTTAAAGACAGACTTGTGTTTCTTTACTCAAGGGAAATTATGTCATTTAATAAATTCTTAGATAATCTCAAAAGTGTTGCTGTTAAGCAACACTATTAATCAACATTTAGAGAGCTCTATAAGTGAATGCATGTAGAATATAATTCTCCAAATAGTATACAATACACAAAATATGTCAGTTTATTCAAGTATTATTTACAATTTTATGCAGTAGGCAATGATTTTAGATGCAGACCCAAGATCCTGCAGCATCTTACCAATTTGAGAGTGACAAGAAGAGCCTCAATTTCCTCATCTGTGGTATGAAAGTGTTTCTGTTAAATTTCTGTTCCTCTAAAGTCAGAGACAGACAGATAAATTTAATACACAGCATAATGCCTAGATTGTAGTACTCAGATGAATTTTAATTTCTTTCCTTCTTCACTTCCATTTTATATTAGAAGTAAGCAACACATGTGTTATGGTTTCTGTCTAGATGTCCCCTCAAAGCCTCATGTGGTCATCGGGGTTTTTCAGAGGTGGCCAACTCTAGAGTGTGTGACTGGTTAAAAGTGCAATGCTGAGTTCAATCCCCGGTACCGCAAAAAAAAAAAAAAAAAAGTGCAATGCTGGGATTAAAGGTTACAAGATTAAGGGTGGCTGATTGCTAGATCAGTCCACTGATTGGATTGGCACCACCCTAATCCCAGTAGAATGGATATGATATAAGGGACCAAAAGAGGCTTATCTCTCTGCTTTCTCACTTGTTTTTGCTGTATTCTACCACCATGAAATGTTGCCCCTTTGGCACATGCCATCCTGCCTTAGAGACAGTCAATTATGAACTGAAACCTCCTCAAACTTTGAGCTAAATAAATCTTTCCCCCTTTAACTTTGAGTATCAGAAGTCTTGTCTCAGTAATGAGAAAAGTAACTAAGACAACATGGAAGGGTTGTTGTTTACTTATTATGTTTCTATTGAGTACATAACAGAGCCAGGATCAGAACTCAAAGTGTCACAGCTAACACCATACTGGTACTACTCAGGTTCTTTTACTTCTATGAGTTATTACTGGCATCAGTCATATTTATGATAGCTAAACTAGGGATAAGAATAAAAGGACTGAAACATAATACAGTACTGTCAGGAGTTGATGAGTTCTTGAACAAAAAAAAAATACAGAAAAAATAGAATGGCTTGACATACTTAAAGAAGACAGGGTATGGACATGAGAGGAGCCACCACTTTGAGCCAATTAATCTGTCAGGCAGCTATCAGGGAAAATCTCATTTTATAATTGAGAAAACTAGAGGTTATTTTTCTTCCATTATCACACAGTTTGCTTCTGTTAAGAGATAGATCTAGTCCCTTGATCTTGCATTTTTAATCTATAGAACTTCAGGGATCCTGAAAACACTCCACATAGTTTACACACAGTCACAGATATACATATACATATTCTAATAATACCTGGCAACTCCATTACCTTTAGTTTAAACGCTTAAGCTTTAAAACAGTAGTGCGGTATTGGGAAGAATATACATTGACTTTAACCATATCTGTGTTTTAGCACTACCTTCTAGTAGCAGTAATTTACTTAAAATCTCAAAGCCTTCACTTAATCTACCAAAAATATGAGTTTATAGGCTTATTCCAAGGACTAAGATTATGAAGACATATAAATCACTGAGTTCATGGCTCACATAAAGTTATGATTGGTTATTCATATTGCAGCAATATGTCAAAATATTGTGAAGTAGGATCTTTACTGAAAATTTACTTACCTGTGGGAAAGCATGAGGTCTATTCAGAAACTCGGCTTACCTTCTTAACAAGGCATTATATTTTTTTTAGAATAATTTTTTTAGAATAACCTAGCAAATGAATGTGCCTGATTGCTGTGCCCTTCTCCAGAAAACAGATCTTTCTCTCTAGTCTTATTGGTCCCCAGGACTGTCCAGACAACCAGGATGCATGGAAGTCAGAAATACATTATCCAGAAAGCAAGACTTGGTTATAAATTTTAGGAAGACTGAAGCGGCAGCAAAGATACTTAGAACAGATGCAGAGTTACAGTGAGAGAACAAAAGAAAATCTCATTTTTATCAGAGTGGCATGTTCTAGCATTGGAAAAAGAAGTTAAAAAAAATTTTTAAAAGCCCCTATTTATGTGTCAAGTGCAAGATACTCGACACATTTTTTAACTTAACTCTTGTGATAACACAATAAAAGATAATATAAGAAAAGATCATTCCCAATATTGAAGGGAAAATTGAAATTCAAATAACTTCACTGTCTCATATAGCAAAGAAGTGGCAAAATGCAGATTTGGACAAATACGACCTGCTTGATGATACATCATGTGACACTTCTGTCATTTGTTTTCCTTGAATAAAAAATATGTACCCATAGACACCAAAACTGACCTGACAAGAAGGTATGCCAGCAAAGGCCCCCATGGAAGCAGATGACCTGTTCAAGTGGGATAATTTTGGGAAAGTTTAATAAAGGAATTAATTAAGAGCATATGGATATGGTTTAGAGAAACCAGCAGGCAATCCAATGTTCAACCAAACTAACGGTAAGGGTTAATGTCCCTACATCTGAAGAGGCAAAGGAAGGGAGCAGATACCAGAATGTGCAGAAATGCCAGTAATGCATTTGATTCTGCCATTTCATCACATATGTAGGTTTACATAACCACCATAGCAATCAAGATACAGAAGTAGTTTGTTACCACAAAGATTGCCTTTGTGTTACACTTTCATAGCCATGTATATGCCTTCCTCACATCCCTAAGCCCTGGCAACCACTAATCTGTCCTTCATCACTAAGATTATGCCACTTTGAGGATGTTTATAGGCACAGCATTACACAGTCAGGTAATCTTTTCTGATTGTTAAACTTCGTTCAGCACACCACCATTTTTCAATTTTCTTTTTAGTTCTCATTATCCATTTGCTTGAATTTTGTTTGTTGATAGATAATACTTTCCATTTTTTAGTCAATTTTAATATTTTTCTTTTAAGAGTTCTGCAACTTGTAAGATTAAAAAAATATTTGTCCTTACAATATTTTGGTAAATATTCCTTTTCTTCAAGCTCTTTTAGGGTTGTTTGTTGTTTTATGTATCTAGACAATTTGGAACTTCATAAATTATTGTATAATACTATCCTAATATGTAAACAAATTATCCCAATACCTTATTAAAAATAGTTTCCTGTTCCTCGTTTTTTTAAGGTAATCAGTAACACCTTCTCTGTTACATATGTTCAGCTTTAGAAACAAAAAGTCAATCCCATGGAGGTTGAAATTACATTGTGCCTTTGTGTTTATTAGTTTCACCACTAGGTTTCCTTTTTTTTATAATCAGGTTTGTCAAACATCACAGGCATTGAAAGTAAGTCAGTGCAACCTTGGGTTATTGTCCCAGATAGCACTGGAAATCAACATATAAAATAACTAAGAACTGAGCCGGAAATAACATCAAATACCGAATGAATCTTCTTACTGACTATGGTTGGGTAAATGAAGAAATTACACAGTATGTTGGACGTGTAAGGAATAGTATATATCTGGTGAAACTATATTCTCCTCCCATTTGGAATATTTCTGCAACAACAAGCAGAAACACCAAAACAACACCCAGGATTTGGAGGCAGACTCATTTACACCCAGGAGCACTGATAAGGATCATTCCCAGGATATCAGACCCTGATTTCTAGTGATCAGGGATTATATGAGATAAGCAAGCAGGAAGTACAGAGGCAGAGTGGCTTGTCAATTAGGGATCGGTTTACACAATGTGCATCATAGTGTTCGGCTATGCATCAAAGTGAGCAGCGGTTTCTAAGAGACAGGAGCAACTGGAACACGAACTATTACTTGGGCAACTAAGAAACTGAAGTATACCGGCTAGGGGGTAGAGAGTATTTTCTGCTATATTTCAGATTTCAATTGTTGAAGTTAATATTTATGGGAAAATCAACTTGTAAAATGAAATCGTCATTTTGTAAGACCCAACTCAAACATAACTTCTTCAGTGAGTTGACTGAGTATCCTTTCCTCTCTCTTCACATGGTCTGCCTAGATTACCAGATAAGAAATGACATCAATGACTAAACAGGGAAACTTATGAGAAAAGAGGAAGTCCAAACGACATCAGTACCTAGGAAGACTGAAGAACTACTTCCCAGTATTACTTGCGGCTTATACAGAAATTTGTCTGAAACAGCAACTCTAGAATTACAAAAAATAAATAAGTAAATAAATGTTTAGTTCAAATGAAAGAAAGGGAAAGACTCTGAATTCGAGCATAGGTGATTATAGTTGTGTGGATCTGTGCCCTGAGGGGACTTGCAGTGTTACTAGATGACCCTTGCGCTCATTCTCTTTGTATAGGTTCGTAATAGTGTTAATTTTCCCTGGTAAATAAACCATTCATATGACATTATATGCATTCTATATTTGATTCTTTGGAACAACAATCAGAAAATTATTCTGCTGCTGAGATGAAGTGGTAAAATTTTCTCACAGAATACTTCCCTTCTTCACCTGATTGAGTAATTATGAAACCAACACACTTCGCAGTGGTTCAGTAGAACAGACCCATTAAGGTAGCATTAATCACAAATTCTGCCTGCTCTAATAAGCTACTGCCAAGAGCAACTCTACTCACAGACTCTTAGAATTTATCTCTTTTATCCCCATATTCTAAAGCAGTTTGCTGAAACTTGTATAGTAACATTTATCACACTACTTCTTAAAATTTGTATACCCCATTCTTCCCTCCCTTCTGTAAATAAATGATAATCTTAAATGCAGAAGAAATAATTTACTATCTTTGAATCTTCAATACTGATGCTAGTACCTATGTTTCAAAAACGCTTTCTGAAAGTTAAGTTGTATTCAAGAAATTATAAATACTCAAACTGCATCAGGGAGCATGCATATTATTACCTCAATGCTAATGTGAAATGATAAAGGACATAGTTTTTGGAATTACAAAGACCAGAGACTGAAGTTCTTGATCTACTATGATTTTTCTTTCTAGGACTGAAAATTTTCTCTAAACCCCTCTAACCATGAGTTTCTTCATCCATAAAAAAGGATATAATATTTGGATTTATAAAATGGGGATGATGAAGACAATAAAAAGAATTCACAAAATATATATTTAACAGTGTCTATAGTATAATAAGTAGCCAATAAATATTAATAATTCTTTAGTTAGTAAAAGGAAACTGACATAAACCCTGTTAGTCCACTTCTTAAGTGAAGATTGAATTTAATTACAGGAATTAAACGATTGTTACTGTAACTTTAATCAAACTCAGGAAACAACTTAGCAGTTATGTATTAGGGGAAAGAACAGTGTTCAAGTGAATTCTGAAGTCGACCTCTGGAGAATTGATTGTGAACTTCCCTCTTGACATGATGGGTAAATAAACAATTACTTATTAACTGCTGCCTGGAGGTTCGCTTTTTAATCTCCCAAACTAGTGATAAAGTGAAGATTTGATTTGGAGATTTGAAATCAGGCTCTAGACAATTTGCAGCAAAGGTGAGAAAGTTACAGGAAGCAGGGAGGATTGGGTCAAATGGCAAAAACACAATTTAGTTGTTGAGCAAGAAGATGGGCAGAGGAGAAATTTTTGAGGCTAAATATGCTCAGAACAATTTAGCCTCCACAGATGGATGATGGCACCACTCCTCAATAGGATTTAATGGTTTTCTCCTGAAGGACACTAGAACAGGACCTTTTCCTGGCTTACTCTTTCCTTTCTTTTGAGAGAGAAGCTCCCTGGTTCCTGTGTATTTAATATTGATTATGTGCTACTTAAGTGATGCATACTTTCTGAGGGTTGTGGAGAAGGGAGATGTTTTAATGACCATGATCACTACACACTTGAAAAAAGACAAAATCTTGAGTGCTGAAAAATTCTTAAATACCAAGACACAGCTGAAAATATGTCATAGTATGACCCTGGACAAGTGCTTGCATGACTGTGACTCCTACTTTATTTGTAAGGTTGAAATAAAAGCATCAACCGCAGGAGAGAGTATAAGTAATTTGAACAGAGCCAGGGAATAAAAATTTTCTTGCACTCATGCTTCCTATATTTAAAATCCATGCCCTGGTAATCTCAAAGAACTGATAATAAAACACTGAATAAGGGATGGTTTTAAAAGGGATGCCACTACGTTGTCCAGCACCTTGAAAAACTATTTCTCAATCTTGTTTGCAATACTTTTTCCAAGTACAACAGAAGAGAATTCTATTGTTTTGTCCTGTGGTTATTCCTTCAAATTCATACCTCAACAAAACACGGGTGAAGATGAGTAGAGACGCTGAAGTGCTGCCTCACTGTTTTTGCCTTATCTACTTCAAGTATGAGTTTCTGATGATTCCTTTTCATTTAATCTAAATCTGACAATGGACTCCAGATGCTCTGAACTTCTCACAGCCAGATGCAAGGTCCCAGTGGTGCCACACTCCAGGGGTGCC
The DNA here is from genome assembly GCA_004363535.1 of Dasyprocta punctata. Lineage (NCBI taxonomy): Eukaryota > Metazoa > Chordata > Mammalia > Rodentia > Dasyproctidae > Dasyprocta > Dasyprocta punctata. The sequence goes on along the minus strand of RJWM01005923.1, from coordinate 20,139 downwards.
TGGGTCTCAGAAGTTCTGGACTCTACCCAGCCAGGCATATGGCCCTAGTGTCACACTCTGGGAGTGTGTCCTCTCTAGCTTCACAGAGGATTCAAGCTCTGCCCAGTACAGTGCCCCAGCACAATCCAACAGGGGAACACCCAGCCAGCTTCACAGGACAAAGAGGAACTGAGCAAAGCCCAGTCTAGAGCCCCAGAGCCCCAGAGCTGCTCTTCAGGGAGTGACCAGCATAGTCAAAGGGTCTTGGTGAATTTGAGCTCTGCCAATCAGAGCACAAGGCCCCTGCTCCATAGTTCAAGGGTCCAGCTAGCCACATGGCAGGTCCTGAGGTACTGAACTCCACCCAGCCAGGAGCAAGGCCCCAGCACCAAACCTCAAGGGTGCCTCTCTGCTAGCTACCTCAGGTGCAGAGGTTCAGAACTCCATTCAGCCAAATTCTGGGTTCTGGCAACATGCTCTGGGGGTATGTACCTGCTAGCTGCAGGGAGGATACAAGCTCTTCCCAGCCCAACATCCCAGAGCAATCCAACAAAATACATCAGGGGAACACATGGCCAGCCTCACAGGTCACAGAGCACAAGGCTCTGGTGCCATGGTTTGGGGGTGCATCCTGGCTAGCCATGGGGATATTGGAGGATTGAAGCTCTACCCAGTGCAGTGTTCCAGTGCAATCCATCAGAAGGCTACCTGGCCAGCCACACAGGTCCCAGAGGAAAATGACAAAATGAAAGAGCAAGAGGCAGTCTCAGTCCTCCAGCCCATTGAGAACAAACCCAAGAGACACTGAAATGGAAGACAATGGAAATCACACAACTAAACTTTCTGAAATGATAGCAGCTGAAGTAAGAAACAATGCCATGAAGCTATAGAGGAAATCAGATCAGAAATAATCTCTCAAGTAAAAATGAAATAACAAACAGTATGAAAGAATTGATGTGTGTATCTAAAGATCAAGATAAAAAATAGAAGAATATAAGAAAATGATGAAAACATTCAATGAACAATATAAGACAGAATTAGAATGCATGAAACATATTCACGGGAATATTCAGGAAATAAAAATATCCATTGAAAGCTGGCAAAACCACTTGAAGGAAGCTAAAGATAGACTCTCAGACCTTGAAGACAGCATGGAAGTTTACAATAACAAAAGAAAAGATCTCTTAAAAATAACAAGGAACCAGAAAATGATTCAACAGTTGCAAGATGATGCAAAGAGAAACAATATAAGATTGATAGGTGTCAACAAAAAAAGCAGGGGGTCAACACAAATGACCTGTGAAGACTGCAGAAATAATAGCAGAAACTTTTCCAAACATAAGAGAATCTGATATATACATAAATGATGCATATAGAACCCCAATTAACCATAACCAAAATAAATCTTCACCCAGACATATAATAATTAGGGTATCAGAAATTTAGCACAAGAACAAAATACTAAAAGCTGTCAGAGAAAAGAAACAGATCACCTATGAAGGAAAACCTATCAGAATCATGGCAGACTTCTCAACACAAACATTCAAGTCAAGAAGAGCTTGGAGTGAAGTATTTCAAATCCTGAAAGAAAACAACTTTCAACCCAGATTGATGTATCCTGCAAAACTGTCTTTAAAAATTGATGGAGAAACAAGATACTTCCATGACAAAGAACAACTGAAGATATTCATGGCCACCAAACCAACACTACAAAGAATACTGATAGACATTCTAGAAAGAGACAGAGATAACTACAATCCTAACAACAACATAAGGAAACCACTAAGCAAGGCAAACAAACAGAAAAAGTAGAAAATGAACAACAGAAATATAACATGACAGTGATAAGTTGGTATATATCAGTTATGTTAATCAATGTAAATGGTCTCAATTCACCAATAAAAAGAGACAGACTGGCAGAGTTTGTTAAGAAACTAGATCCAACAATAGACTGTGTATAAGACACACATTTAACTCAAAAGGAAATCCATAGACTAAAATCAAAAGATGGAAAACAATACCCCATGCGAAAGGAACCTGGAAAAAAGCAAGGGTAACTACTTTGTTTGCAGATAATGTGAACTTCAAACCAAGAATGATCAAAAGAGATAAAGAAGGGCACTACATACTTGTTAGGGGAAAACTTCAACAGGAAGAGATTACTATTGTAAATATATATGCACCAAATATGGTAGCACCCAACTATGTAAGACAAATCTTACTAGACATGAAAAACCAGATAAACAATAATACAGTTATAGTGGGGGCATTAACACCCCATTGTCACAAAGAGACAGATCAACCAAACAAAAAACAATCAGCAAAGAAATAACAGAACTGAATCAAACTTGTGGACAAATGGACCTAGTAGATGTGTACCAAGTGTTTCACCCAACAACATCAGAATACACATTCTTCTCAGCTGCACATGGGTCATTCTCTAAAATAGATCATAGAATGGCCCACAGAACATGCTTAAGTAAATGCAAAGGAATTGAAATAATTCCTTACATATTATTTGAACATAGTGCAATAAAATTGGAAATTAAATACAAAAAATCCACAAGAGCCCCATAAACACAAGGAAATTAAATAACACTCTCCTAAACAATCAGTGTGTAAATACCATATTGTCTGCCTAGTATAAGAAACTTAAAAAGTATATATGATCCAAAATCTACAATAAATACTGTGCAAGGGTAAGAAACTGCTCAAGGAGGAATAGCAATTGGGATAGGGGAAAGGAGGAAAGAAGGAAGGGAAAAGGAGAAAGATATAAATTTGTGTATGTATATACATATATATATATATATATATATATATATATGTATATACATGTGTTTGCATATGTACGTATGTATTTATGAATATACATAAGATAGTTAAAATGGCTACACTATGCATTAATTATTGGCAAAGAACAGTTAATACCCATATGATTAGATCAATTTTACATGTCTATATCTGTTAATCTAAACAACACCTTTGAAGGTAGTGGTATGCAATATTACAACAATTGTCAAATTCCTAACATCTTATTTTGTAAACCTATACTGTTAGTGTATTGGATTTGTTGTTGTTGTTTGCTCGTCTCTTTTGCTTTTTATTTTTCTTTTCTGTGTCTTTTTTCTCTTAAAAAAATGAATAAATCTGACAATGTCATTGACTCATACACTGTTACCTACATGGGGCAATGACACTGCTGCCCCTGTAGTATGGTGACCAAGATAACTGTTCAGTATTTCTTGCATTCAGCACAACACAAAGTAACAATAAAAGTACATCCTATTACTTAAAAAATTAATGTCTTCCTCTCAAGTAGTTCAGAATATTTTAAATTTTCTCCAATTTTTTCAATATGTGATGAGCATCATATATTCTAGATAGTTTACATGTAACCACTGTCCACGATGCTTGAAGAATGTAAGATTTAAATATTATACAATGACAGTAGCTAAGATTTTTGAAATATCTCTTAATTTTTCTATTTCTGGCAAAGTAATCCTCAGGGACTCAAGAAAAGTGGTTGTGTCAGAGTGGGGGTAATTTTTTTCAGCACTGCTTCATTTTTATGCAGCTAAACATGCTGTCATGGAAGAAGAATGCTTCTCTAAAATCATTGCCAAATGAATTAGATTTCCTTTCAAATTCCACTGCCCTTTCCTGGTGCTAGGAAATCACTGAGGTAAACATAAACATTTAAGGTCTGCTCCACACCCAGTAATGTGTCAGGAATCAGACAGTGTGCAACAGATAGTAGCCCTCTCTGATATGTACCAGGGAGCAGAGCCCACACTGGAGGAGTGACTGAATCTTGCTCCCCAAGCTTCAGGAGCCAGAATTTACACTGTTAATGAGAAAGACTATATCTGGTCCAAATAAAGCATTTCTATCAACATGAGCATTTTGAATGTCATGGGGTTGACTGCAGTACTAGTTCACTTGGATGTAATTTCTCTCCCTTACCACTGGGAACTTCACATTCAACACAAATTGTTCCTGTTATGTTAGCATATCGAGCCTAGGTTCCTGTATTATTCAACAATGATATTAACTCAGGCTCACTTTAAAATTATTTTAATATCAAAATGTTATCTTGCTTTTCTTTTCTGCCAAAGAAATTTACAAATAAGGAGGGAAAGAGGGGTGGAAAGGGGAAGAGTGAAATGGGAAAATAAAAGAGGTATCAAAATATATCATGTGCAGGTACGAATTCCCTATGATGAATGTGATCAATATGTATATCTAAATTGTATCAATAAACTTAATAAAACTTAATATTTGGTAACATCATTTTATCATTTCGTTTATATTTAAAGGAAACACTTGTAAAATACCAGAACGTATATATTCGGTTCCTGCACTATAATCTCCTAAAAATTTGACTTATTTTCAGTATCTGAAAGGTTACACTTTTCACAACTTTTTCCCTTTGTGTTCCACTCATGATTCAAGAACTTTTATCTCTTACATGTTGGTAATATCAAAAATTGGGAAGCATGACTTGTCCATATCAGGGCATTGTGCAATGGTCCAAATTGAAGGGCTACACAGATCATGACACCTTTGTCACTCCTATAAATATAACCACGTTGCTAAAAATACACTTTCCATCTTCAGAACCCATGAACCTTTCTTTTAAATTTTTTTCTGCCTATCAGTCACAGGAGGCCACCTAACACCTGTATTTCCTATCTGAAACACCAAGTTGATAACAAGTCTCACGGGCTCCCACACAGAGACTGCCTACACATTTTGTCTCAGGCTCTCTTCCTCCATTTTCGAAAACAGAAGCATAGTATCCTTAAATCTCATTCTTTGTCTCCTCTTGCTTCCATTCAGGTCAACACACCCTCTTCTGTCAAATTCATACTAATCTTTCATTTGTTTTATAAAAACCCTTACGATATCATCAAGATTATCTGGTTAATTCAGGAAAATCTCCCCATTTTTCTATCCTTAAATTGACTGTATCTGGAAAGTATTTTTGCCATTAAAAGCAAAAGAACATTGATCACTTCTGAAGATTAGGAGGAAAAACACCCTTCTATCTATCATAAACATCTAAAATCTTCCCATAGTTATCTCTCCTGGTAATGAACACCTGGTTAGGAGATACATCCACAACAATTTTTGTTTCACAACTTTTTCTCTTCTTATCCCTTCCAACCAAATTAGAAAAACAAAGCATCACACTGAAACATTCATTATATAAATGACTGATATCACTGAAAATAACAATTAAAACAAAACAACAACAAAAATCACCAAAGAAGTACAAGGTTATTGATTCCTATCATTAACAAACATAACTTTTTAATTTGAACAAACCAGAAGAAAACCAAATCTTGGATACTAATAATAAATATGCACAAGTCTAAACAGAGATTAACTCTAATTTTTATAGCCATTTTTATGTGTTCTACATGAATAAATTACTGATAATTGATATCACAGCATTAAATCAGGAAAAATAAGTATATTTTTGTTTATTTTCTTTTATTTGCTTTGTCTTTAATTCATTTCTCCAATTATCAGAAAACCAGATATAGTTTGATTATATATAGTTGTAACACCATATACCTTCTGTTCTGGTCCAAGAGTATTTATATCCAGAATTCAATAATGATTTTAGTCACAGGAACCGTGCTTCATGCAATGCCACAACAGTCATCATGTCTGTATATTACACTAATTAACATCATACTGACAAAACCTGGAAACCAAGAAGGTACCAACTGATTAAGGCTTATCTCATGAAAATTCAAAAATAAGCCATTTTGGCTAAGTTTTGTGCATGTCCAATAATTTAGACTAGAATATATTTGGATGTTCCATCTAAAATTAAGAACTCATTTATTTATATAATTTGTAGCTAAGAAAGTTAAACCATACTTAGTGAATTCCTATCTTTTTTGTTTTGTTTTGTTTTTGTGGAACCAGGGATTGAACTCACAACCTTGCGCCTACCAGACAGGTGCTTAAGCCACTGAGCCAAACTCCTGGCCCTAACTTTTTGAGGCAGAATCACACTATGTAGCTCAGGCTGGCCTTGTGCTTGCGTTGTAGCCCAAGTTGGCCTTGAACTCACAGTGCTCCTCCTACCTCAGCCTCCCTAGTGCTGGGAATAGAGGCGTGAGCCACCACGCCCAGCTAAATCCCTGTATTTTATTTTATTTTATTTTATCTCTTTTTTTATTTAAGAGAAAAAAGACACATATAAGAAAGACAAAAAGTAAAAGAGACAAACAAACGACAACAGCAAATCCACAACAGTAACATTATAGGTTTACAAAACAAGATCAAATGGATACTAATATACCCACTCTGACTTCATTTAATTAATGATTCTATAGTATATTTTTTCATACTGATTTCCAATGTTTTTAAGCTGAATTTGTTAATGATAGCATATAGTTGAGCCATATTTTTGATTATCAAAAGTGAATTCTCTGCTTTTTAATTAAAATTCATAAATCATTAATATTTAGCATTTTATTGGCATAGTTGTTCATAAATTTACTCATATTGGAATTTATCTGTCCCTTTTATCTGTCCTCCTTTTTTCTGTTCCTGTTTCCTTTTATATTAATATAATATTTTTTGGGATTGTATTTTATCTCCATTATTCTGTTAATAACAATTCCTCAGTTTTTCTAATGATTTATAGTATATATATTTGGCTTATCACAATATAACACATATATTTTAAAAAATTAAAATTGTCTTCCTGTTGTCATTTGTACTATTGCTCTCATAAAATTTATTTCTCTATTTGTTATAAGTAGCACATTTTTACAATTAATGTTTCTCTAATTAGACAAGTATCTTTTAAAATGTTTTTTCATAAGTTAAAAACATTTGCTTCTTACATTTACTGTTGTCACCATTTTTCATTCCTTTTTATAGATTCATATTTCCATGTGGTATTATTTTCCTTCTACTGGAAAATTTTCCCTTATTTTTTTTAATTTTATTTCAAAGATAGTGAAATGCAACAAAAGATAACAGAACAATCAAAACAAAGCAGTAGAATTGGCATAGAATTTCAGACAAAGATACTATGAAAACAATAGCTACTATATTGTATCTTGTTACTTTCAGAATAGTTGGCCATTCCATCAGGCATAGCAAAAACAAACCAAAAACAAAACACAATAAAACCAAAAAAAACAGGATGTGAAATGAAAAAAAAAAAAAAAAGGAAACGAAAAATAAACAAAATTAAGCAAACCAATGACAATAATACTGAGGCTCAAAGACAAGACAGAGGACAATCCCACCTATTTGCCACACTACCCAAGAAATGCTGAGACTATGGGCACCAGGCCTGAAAAACAATCCAGCAATGCAAGTATTTGTAACCCAGTTGTCATGAACCCAGCAGGTCCTCAGGGCAGGCAGGATGCTGCGGGGGAGGGGGAGCCCTTGATTCATAGCACGTGCGCCGGCAGGCCTATGAGACACCACTCTTTCTCTCCTCCTGGAGTCCGCAGGGTCGCGCAGACTCACCAGGGAGGCAGGCTGGCTTGCTTCTGGTTGCGGCCTCTCGCCGCAACATGGAGCTGCACGACCTCCACCGCACGGAACCCGGGGTGAGAACTATGTGCCTTCTGCGAACCCTCCATGTTGGGGCGAGAGGCCGCAACCAGAAGCAAGCCAGCCTGGCTCCCTGGTGAGTCTGCATAAATCCCTATATTTTAAAGGCAGCACATAACACACATGAGTGTTGCACTGGCCTCGTATCTTAGGTAAGCTTGCAGTGACAGTCAAATCCAAAGGATATCTTCACTTCTTCACATTGCAACCCAAGCAACTTGAGGATTTGTCTCTTGTAATTCATAGGACCCTATGATGTTAGAAATATCTCTAGAAATTTAAAATAATCTGAAATTTATGTCACATTCTTTAGGAGAGTTACCGAAAAGGCCTCTCAGGTTTTCAAATTATCTTTAGAAAGTCTACATATAGAGAAAAATATATTAGATTAATACTTGGTTACAGAGACTAAGTTCCTGATAATAGCATACTAAATGACTATGCTGAGCTAGCTCTCACAGACTGCATAGTAATTGACCACATAGCTATAAATATAAGAATGCTAAATTAAGCTTTATCACTAAATGCCATCATACACTGTGTCTAGTCCTAAAATCATACCTTCTTTTAAGAGCACACACCCATCAGATTTCCTTCCACTCTGCTATCATGATCTCAGTGAAGCTCTATGTGTCTAATGTATCTATCACTTGCTATTACAATTTAACTGAGACAGAAAAAGAATCAGGTACACAAATGACTCTGCATGATGTCCTAGCATAAATGAAATTAGAGTTGTGGATTATAAGATTATATTGTCCCACCTATAAGGTCCCTTGGTGAAAGAGACTTAGGAAAATCTTTCCAACATTCAAAACTTCTGGTAATGCTTCTCACTACAACTGATCCTGCTTAGGATCTTGAAAGACCAATGACAAAAATGCTTAGAATTTAAGTATTTGGGAGGACCTCTCAGAATAGATTCAAATATGGTCAATTCTGAATTCAATATGAATATTCTTGAAAGAATCACCATTATGAAACTTTGGAAGTTTTATTTGGTAGATAAAATGATCCATGTGGTACAATTAAGTCATTTTCTTCCCTAATAAGTCACTAATTGAACAAAATATTTTGGCTAAATGGAGCATGAGTTTTAAATCAATGTAATATACTGTAGTGCAAAAGTCTGACATGTTATCTTCACTAAATTAACAATAAGAATTCCCCCATGCCAACCCTCAAAAAGGTCAAAAAAGAATTTAAAGAATTACTTGTATTACACAACAAGAATTTAAAATATAAGCGCCCAGTTCTAACACAGTCATTCCACAAATCTAATAGGAACCAAATATCATCTATGTTTCAACCCTATCACTTTACCAATTTAGCTTCTATTCTTATCATGATGTTTAAAGTTAGTTTCTCTTAGCAAGGATTTTTCTTTAATGCAAAATGAAAGAATTTGCTCCTCAAGAACTTCTGCCAAAATCTCATTTGTTAAAAATTTTATAGGATCACATTTAGTTTCAAGATATCTAGAAAGAAAGCAGAAGACTGCCGGGGCTACCTCTCACTGGCTCACCAGATCTGATTATGTGCATACCTTATGATTTGAATAGTTATCCCTTCTAAAACTCATGTTAAATAACTTAATTGCCATTCTAACAGTATTGAGAAGTGAGATCTTTAGCAGTGTCGGGTCACCACCTCACCCTCATGAACAGACTAAAGCTCCTAATCTTCCAAGTTACCTTTTTTTATTTCTCTTACTTTCTCCTTGCCTTTCCACACATGGTGCCTCTTGGAATAGGAATGAAGTAATAAGAAATTTCTCATTAAAATTAGTATTTGATATTGGGCTTCTCAGCCTCAAAAATAGTGAGATCATAAATTTTTGTCCATTGTAAATAATACAGCCTTTGTTACTCTACTATAATAGTGCAAAATGGATTAATTAAAGCTACTCTAAATTCTATATTTAGTGACATTACTTCAGTAACATTATGGTCAGCCACAGTGGTATAATTATACCACAGAGATCAGGAAATGCTAGAGGTCAGAGCTCATTGTCTGTGACTGGCTCTAGCTCTGGATCTCCTCTCTCTTTCCATTAAATACTCACTTGTGTATGTACCACCTTATCACCAGAGAATTAAGCAGTTAGGATTGAAGGACTGGCATAGCCTGACACAGTCCATCAGGCTTAAGAGAACATTTCATGAAATTTTGCAGTCTCCTCTTACCAATTAACTCATGTTATTGTTCAGTTAGTAAAAAATGAAGCATTGTGCTCCATGTGATTCCCTAATTCTATCAACTATATATCACCCAGGGACAACTGACTTCATGTTTGAAAGGTTTTTGAGAGGTCTATCATGGAAATCAGCATGTTTGTGGCATTTCTTACTGAATACAGTACAAGTACATATGACTGGATCTTGAAACAAGACTGGAAGTGAAAAAGGCTCTTTGTCAACTATATCTAGTGGCCCACTTTTTCTCCACAGTGCTTTTTAAACATTTTTTAATAGCACAGGGGAACAGGGCATTGAGCTCTGAGGCTTTTCACAGAGCTACATTCCCCCTTTTTTTTATTTTCAGACAGGGTTTTGCTAAATCACCAAATTATCTAAACTGGGCTTCAACTTGCAATCCCCCTGCCTTGGCCTCCCAGAGTACTTGATTTCAAGTATATACCACTCTACCCAGTGCCTTAGTCAGTGCTTACTGGAGTCAGATGTAGAAGAATGTGAGATGTCTGTCTGTGCCAAAAGATTCCAGTCAAGGGCTTGAAGCACACAGCAATACCCCATGGAAGTCAGTATCAGGAGACCAAAGGATTCATGATAAGAGACTGAATGATCTGCACCAGAAAGGCCCAAGGCCAGTGCCAGAAGCTGAAGTGTCTGTGCCCAAAGGCTGAAAGATCAGAAATATAGAGAACTGCATTAGTCTAACAGAGGAATAGCCAGAGGCAGAAAGATCTGCACTGGAAGCTAGGAGACTACATCCCAGATGAAGTCAAGGATTGAGGCTCACTCAAAGAAAAACCAGCCCAAGTTTCTTTCAAGAAAAACCCCTGAAACTCTCCTGAAGTAAAGCAACCACAGTGAAGCTCCTTCAAGGAAGATCAGCTGAAATCCTTCCCATCTGTTTTACTTTTGCACTGTTCTGGCAACCATGCTGACTCAAATCATCTGGCCATTCCCACTCATGGTGAAAATTAGTCAACTGAGTACCACACCACTTTAGCTCGTTTAGGTTAACTAATTTTAAATGAATCGAGGAATGTTTCCATGAAGAGAGCATAAGAATGATAGTTCTGAATTGAAACTGAGATTGACATGTAGATATTTCAGACTTGTCATTCTCTTAGAGTACAGTACAAACATGTTGGCAAAGATGAATGGTCCTGTTGGCAAAGATGAGTGGTTCTGAAGAGAAAATTAGTTGCCACACAAATAAAATGTAGAGAAGTGAGTGAATTCTAAGTGATCTCTCTAGGCTATTCCTGGGTCCTGTGTTAATAGAAGATAACCACTCCCATACACTGGCAGGACTGCCTCAGAGACAAAAATATAGAGAACTGAATTAGTCCAACAGAGGAATAGGCTTCATAAATAATACCAAAAATATCAGACACATCTATAATATGTACATTATTATTGTCATACATTAGGTTTATAAAATTGATTTCCTATAAAATGGCATAAAGTGAGGAGCTGTTAGTAACAACATCTAATGTTCCATCAGTAATTCTAGAAAATATACACCAATTGTGTAATCTGGCCAAGGTGGGAATCTTTCCCTGGTTCAATAACCACAAAACAGAGGATTTTTCCTCTCTTTCAACCTTTTGTACTTACAGACACTTACACATCACCAACATAATTAGTTTATCCGGTTGCAAAGCTTTTTCTGCAAAATGGGGTACCTGATTCCAACACCTAGTATTTGGATACAATTTCTTGTTAAAATATCAGTACCATATTTGAACACAATCTGTAGTTCTGTAAGAATGACTGGGTATTCACCAATGCAGTCACACGGAAACCAACTCATAACATTTTGGGGACATGGACTGTCACTTACTTACTATCGCACATCGACAAAACAATGATTTTGACTACAACTACCAACTACAGAATTGAAAGTAGTGGAAACAGAACCTTGAATTGAAACTGGAAAAAACTGATAAAAATGTCAAAGACAGTTTTGTAGTCATACAAAGTCATTTAACTACCACGTGTCTTTTCTTTTGGAATTATGTGAGCTAGTGTATGTGTTTCCACTTTTATACTCTCATTTCCTGCTACCTAGACATAGTACGTCGGAATTTAGTCTATTAATTGAAGGATCAACACATATTAAGTAAAGTGGATGCTATTCAAATTTCTTGATAAAGTACCTGATGATATTACACTATTTTCCTTTGTGAAAGATACGAGCTTGCTTAGACTCATAGGAGAAATAATCACATGTTTGGTCAGAGTGTTTTTGTAGATCTGTTGCAGTTTTTATCTATTAGATTGTTTATTATTCTCTCTCTCTCTCTCTCTCTCTCTATCTCTCTGACTCTCTCTCCTTCCCCTTTTCCCATTATGAGAAAAGTATGCATTTTGGATTGAGCAACTAGTGATATATACGTGGTAGATATTTACCAACTTGTGACCATTCTGCAGTCACACACACAGGTTTGGGGGAAATGCCCCATTATAGGTCATACCAGGTAATCATCATGCCCTGTCTCTCCAATTACAATAATCAGAATATAGATCCATAAGATGCTTCCACCTGAGACTGTATGTCTGTTTTAATACATTTACTCATTATACAAGAGTCATATTTAAAGACAAAGATGACAAAAGATGACAAAATTAGAAAATGGAAAAATTAATAATATTGAAAAAGCCTCAAGTGTTCAGTAACATGTGCAAGAATTTATTCTTTGACTCTTTTAATAATTAAGTTTGTTGATATAATTCAGATATGTATAATGATCACATTCTTTGTGCACATTTATTGGTACATTTAGATATGCATAATGGTCACATTCATCACTGGGAATTTGTACCTGCAGATGATACATCTTAGTTCCTCTTTTTCCCATTCGCCTCCCCTCTCCTGAAGCCTTCTTCCCCTCCTTATTGATAAAGCTTTGCTTGCATTTTATCCTTTTTTTCTCATTATTTTTTCTTTTCCCTTCAATCCACCCCCCCATTCCCATTTCCCTTTGAACAATTACTTCCTGTTTCACAGTATCTATTATCCTTTTTGGATCTTATTTACACTTCCAGTTTCTCACACCATGTGCAAGTGCTTAAAAAGGAGACAAGGAGATAGAATATGTAATTGTCAGGTTGACCAAATATTTATTCCTGTAGATCTTTCATATACTTAAAAAATATTCCCACCTATCTTCCTTTTCCTAGGCCTCCCCAAATGTTATGCAAGCCTTCACCCTGACAACATGACATCATGCTCATCTCAGTCATTTTAATTGAAAAGACCTTTTAAAGTTTAACAGCTTTGCAAAGAATGGACATTTTTACAATCTGCGTATTTTGTGGCATTTGATTTAATTTACAGCTCAATGAACTTGTCTCTGATTCTTTGAAACTGACAGTTTATATTTACTTCTTTCTCCCCTCTGCTTCCTGTTAGTGATCTTGAACACTAATAAAGTTTTACAGGAGTTGTGACTTCCTGACCAAGCATAATGCTGTTCACCAGTGATAAAGTAGGACAGAGCGTTTCTTTCAAGACCACATTTAATTTTGCAGAAACATATATTTTAGTTTCAACTTATTTCCATTATTCTAAATCAGTTAGTTGTCATAAAGTACAAGTAAATAATTTCAACTACATGTTCATAACAATGTAATCCTTAGATTCAAATATCACACTTAAGTGGACCTAGTCACATTACCCACATAAATCAAACATTAACAACAACAAAAAAAGACACAGAGCAGAAGTATTTCCAGAATCAAATGTATGTCATAGATTTTAAAAGAAAAGAGAAATAAGGGAGGAGAGATAGAGAGATAGGATGAGAATGAATCATCAAGCATCAGGTTACTAAATTTTATTCTGCTTGACCACTGAACAAGTTCTCTGGGTGAGCAGCAATGACAGCGTATCCCAAGCATATAAACAGCTTTCCCTACTTTTTCACACATTCCTAGAGCTAGGGCTTGGAACACTAATGCAATTTCTATATGAATTGTATTAAACTATTGATTATCTATAAAGATATATTGTATACCCCATTCTGAGATCAATATTAAAATTATGCATAGACATTGGCTTTTACTCCAATTTTTGTCAATGGTATCTTATCATTTAACAAAAGAGAACAAAAATAAATTAAAAAATCACACTAAGTCACACTAGAAAGGACCTTTCTAGTTCAAAGAGATAGCAATTTTTAGAGTCACTTTCTGTCCTCAAAATTCTTTGATATTTTCCTCAATCAACCAGAGCTTCAATTCTAGCATCTAGTAGAATTAATTTTTGTTTGTTTGCTTTTGAATCTGGTCTACCCAGAAAATGGGTATGTGTTTGTATGTTTGTGTGTGTGTTTAGTAATATATTTCCATAATTTTATTATTGTTATCATGTCCTTAACATTATATGGAATAAAACTCACCTGTATCGAGTTATGGGACATCATGCTCTCCCTTCCATACTTTGGCCACAATTCTAAATACACATTCAATTCCTGGTGCTCTGTATTGACCTCTCAAAAACCAGTGATGACTTGATTAATATTTGCTCTGACTAACACATATTTACTCAGTGGTCTTCATCAGATTCAACCCCATATGGAGAATGACCTAGGACTCTGCAACTTTCTTCAGAGTTCTAGAGAGTGAGTTTCAACCATTTTGGCTTCCTTCTTTTCCACAAGATTCATAGGAAGCAAAAGACCAGCACATCTTCCTGAGAACAGGAGACATTAAGAAAATCAAGCATATTCATATAAAAGCAATATGGACACCTTCAGAGAGGTAAATTAGAAAAATCCATGCTTTATCAATTTGGAGGGTAGAAAAAATTATCCCCAAGTGAGGATCTGAAGAGTTCGCAAACATCTGGAAATCCAGACAAGCCAACCTGGGTTTAATTGGAAAAAAACTGTCCTAGAACCGTATTGCCAATTTATATGCAAAGAGGTTATCAGATGTTTAGTACCAGTACAGCCAAAAAATGAGAAGAGAACAGAGTGTCAGTCTAAGGAACACACTTAAAAGAACTTGAAACTAATAGTGTCTCCAATAATTTTTTGGAGACAAAAACTTGAAGAAAAGTCACCAGGGTTTTGTTATTGCTTTGCTATAAGGGAAGAAGTTACTTTGCCCTATAAAAACAATTTGAGGTGGCAGCAAGACCTGCAAATAAAGGGGAGCCACGGGATGCAACGGAAAGAGCAGCGGGGCCAGCAGCTGGCAGTGTGGGTGGCCTCAGCCTGTATGACTGGCAGTGCCCCATGGCTGGGGTCTGCAGAGGATACAAAATGACCAGTGAAGGATCTCTTCCCAAAACAGTTCGACTGACTGAAACAGACTTCAAAGTAATGGCGCGAGATGAGTTAATTCTAAGATGGAAACAGTATGAAGCATATGTTCAAGCTTTGGAGGGCAAGTACACAGATTTTAACTCAAATGATGTAACTGGCTTAAAGGAGTCTGAAAAAAGGTTCAACAACAGCAAGAATCTGCATGCAGGGAAAACATTCTAGTGAATGCAACTAGCAACCAAGGAACAAGAGAGGCAACAGTGTATTACTCAAATCCAGTACCTCACTAAGGACTGTACAAACAAGAAGGAGTGGTATCAAATTTCAGGCTTAAACTGTCTGAAGCGTTATAAACTTTCATTTCACAACTAGATTGTGTAAGAATATTGGCTGTGATGAGACTCACTGCATTATTGTTTTTTCAGTAGTGAACTTTATAAAACCCTCATCCCATTCAACAGGTCCATGTTAAAAGAGCATTGTCATTGGTGTTAATAGGGGAATGTCTTCCTTCATTGTATTTGGGCCTTTTGTGTTAACACTTCTGATATTAAATTAAATGTTCCTTGAAATAAAAAAAAATTGAGATGAGCCTTTAATATAAGCATAAGAGGATAACTATGATATTTGGGAAGGACTAGATTTCTTAAAACATAAAATATGCATTAAAGAGTATGGACAATCTGTCCTTTTTTAATTTTATTTTTATCCAAAGATACCATTAAGAAAATTAGCAAATATTCCACAAATTGAGACAAAGAATAGCAAAACACACATCTGATGAAATTTTGTCCAGATTTTATCAATATGGTCCAATGATACAACAGCAAATGCATAAAAATGAGTAAAATAATTTAGTAAACACCTCACACAGAAACATAAAGCATCCTTTTGGAATACTGTTTGCACTTTATTATAAAATTAAACAAAATCTTGCCTTGATCCCATAATTACACTCCTACACATTTACATATGTGCATCGAAAATTTGTATCCACACAGAGAAATGAATGTTCATAACAACTTTACAAATAATAGGCAACATGTGGAAAGAACTTAACGTATATCAACAGGAAGCAACAGAAAAATAAGGAAAGAAAGAAGAGAGAGAGGGAAGAGGGAAAAAAGGAAAAGAAAAAAATGAACATTAAAAAAATGAACATTCATCAGATATTTCTGCAGGACCTACTAATGCTAGTACTTGTGTTATATGTAGAAAATACAGTGGTAAACAAAACACACCCCACACTGATTTTGAAGAGATCATATAACAATATAACAATATGGGAAAAATGAGTCTCAGACAGGCAAGTAACCTGTCCAAATTAAAATAAAAGTTAATGACTAGGGATAAAAAAGAATTGAAGTCTACATCTACTGTTCTCTTCATTATATTATTAAACAGTCTCCACCTGTGAATGGTATCAGAAAAAATTTATTTTCATAGACAATAATGTTTGGTTTATATGCTGTGTTCCTTGGAATTTTAGCACTCGGAAGAGATTTCTGAGGAATCATGAATACTATGAGATGGTAATGTATTGTATGATTGGACTGATATATGATTCTTCACTGTATAATTATGCACAATTATTGCATGTTTTAAATCTAAAATTTTAAAAATGTCCCTGATTCGATCATTGCTTATCACACTATCACGTTGTATCCCAGCGTTGCTTTTTGGATCTGGAGTGTCTCCATAAAATCTTATGCACCCAGAGCAGGGCTTATGGAAGCTGATTATGGGCTACTACGACTGCTTGCTGTTAAGAGCTAGAGCCTGGTTGGAAGAGGGTCACCAGCAGCATGACCTAGAATAGTATATCTCTGTTCATAGCTCCTCTTTTCTCTCACTGCTTCCTGATCACCATGATGTGAGCAATTTTTCTTCCCTGGACCCTTTCACCATGCACCCCTGCCTTGGAGCCATCTGAGTATGCACTAAAACCTCTGAAAACTGTGAGCCCTAATAACCCTCTTTTTCTGCAACTGACCAATGTCTATCATTGTGTCTCAGCAACAAGGAAAGTGAATACACACCCATATATGAGTAATTAAATAACGATTAATTTTAAAAAGAAGATGAAAGGTAGAGTCTGTAAACATGCAAGGTGAGCAAATGTCTTTTCTCAAATTCACTCAGATCAAATCCATTCTGTCCATTTTTGGACTGGCTTTTGAGACTTGAAAAAAATTTTCTGAACAATATGTAATTAAGAAAGGTTAGCTAGATAGCCATTATTATGGCTAAATCCCATCATTATGCCATGAAGGAAAGGCGCTGGTAATTTTTGCTGTGTCTTTTCTTTTACTCTCATGACCTGGCAAAATATAAGCCATTCATTTGCAATTATTACTATAAAAAGCTAAATGATTTGCTCTTGTTCACATAGCTCGTAGAAGATATACCAGAATTGTTCACGTTTATTCCTAGTATCACTTCTACACCAAGGGGAAATGATTTGTTCCAGCTGTCACAAGTTGAATATGAAAGCTGCATGTGAAGAACTCCAGTTTCATGACTCAATATCTGCAGGCTGCTTTATTTATTACAAGAAAATACCTAAAGTACTCAAGAAATGAATGTCCTGCCTGCAAAGAAAACAGAAACAATTGGAAACCAAATAACAGCATCAATTTCAAAACAACGTTTAATGAATAGGAAGATAAATAGCATCATGAATATTAATGTATTGCCAGCCAGTCTTTGGTAGCTGGCCACAACTATTAATGAATTGAACTCAATAAGATTTTGTAGCTTTTATTCAACTCATAATTTGCTTTATAGCATAAAGAGCAGTGGTTCTGCTATACACTGTGGACCAGACTCAGCTTCTATGGTCAGCATCAATACAGTAAACAGATTTTAAAAAACACAATATGAATAATAATTATAAAAAAAAATCTTGAATATGTACCATATAGCAAGTCTTTTTCTTGTCTGTGTTTCCCCAAAGACTCATGCATTCGTAGATGGTACTTTGAGGAGGTGATTGGATCATGTGTGTGTGATATTCTTCACTGGATTACTCCACTGATGAGTTTTTGTCTAAATGGAATGTTGAGGTGAACTCTGATTGGAGAAGGTGGGTCACTGGAAGTGTGGCCTGGAAAAGTTTAACCTCCTCCTTCCTCTTTTAATTGCTCTCTGACTCCCACTGCCATGCCATGAGCTGCTTCTCCTCTGCTGTGTCCCTCTGCCATGCTGCCATGCTGCCATGCTGCCATGCTGCGGAGCCAGCTGACTATGGAATGAAACCTCTACAAACTGCGAGCCAAAATAAATCTCTCCTCTTAATTTTTAGGTATCTGGTATTGTGCCTCAGTGACAAGAAAGTAACCAATATAGACATTTTTATGCATAATTTTGTTTTAGCTTTACCACAGCCCCTTGAGATGAATTCATTAACTTTAGTATATATAAATAAACCTGATGAAGGTACAAACCTATTTAGTATGCATCCGGAATTTGACTCTAGACCTCTAAAATGTTCCTATTGTTAGCTCTAAAACAGATGAAGTTACCTAATTTTGTGAGCCAAGTTCCAGGTTATTAAAAAAATGTCATAATACTTATCTGAAATGGCAAATATATTTAATATGTATAAATGATATTATTCTTATTAATGATATTATCACTTTTACTATTATAATATGCACTAAGGAATGATTAAAAGATTTTCTCTGCAGAAATCAGTCTAAATTGTGAAACTACATCATGAATTTCTGAAAACTTCTGAATCCTGGAACAGTATTTATAATTTCCTTACATGTGTTTCTTTTGATGTAAATCACTTTTTTACCTGCTACCCTTGCTCTGACTCATTTATATGTATGTACTGTTTCAAAATTGCTGTGTAGATCCCAGTTTTGGCACTTATCTCCCTTGGATCCTGCCTACCCTATTCCCATGGTCATTATATTTTCATTATTTCAATTTTCCATAACCAAGAGCACCTTTTCAGATTTCATTTTGCATTAGAGGGTGAAGATTCCAAGCAGAACAATGTAAGCTATAGATCAGGAGCCTATGGTGCTGACCGATAAGCACACTGGCAGAGCTCCTTTCTCAAGATTATCTAGTGGACTTGAACATAAATGACAAGAATCAGTGACCAGAAAACTAATCCACAAGCCAGGAACTACACCAGATACTTTAAAATTAAGCCACATTAGTATCAAAGCCATTTTTTGTTTATTCCAAGAATCTTTCCTTGGAGATACAAATATTTCCATTTCTAGGAGTGGCCATAGATTTTTAGTTTAGTCTAAGTAATAGATGAATAAAAATACTTTTAGGTATAAGGCAGAATTTAAGATCAGACAGAGGACAACTTTATATTGCATTTTGCTTCTACTTGTCTGTAAAATAGAAACAATATGTCCCCTCCTCCTATCGGAAAGAATGAGGAAAGATCCAACGATAGGATGTGTGTAAAAATGGTGTGTAAAGCATAAGTGATTGTATCTTAATTCGTTTTATTTTCATAGCATTTATTATCTTACAATGCTCTTTGAATTCTGCTTATAGTATTTTTTATTCATTAATCAATTTCTATGTCTTCTTACCAGACTGCAAAGTCCTAGAGGACAGGAATCTGTGTTTCGTTCACAGACTGTTTTCAAACATTTATCAGTAAATGAACGTCTAATATATATTGTACATCTTAGATGATAAATACTTATCAACTGAACAAATATATTGATATTTATTATTGTTTCAATTGTATTAAGATACTATCTATTTCAGCTGACAAATGAATCATTCTAAAGAAGTTTTCTAGAAATGTAACTAACTCAAGCTCTGGCAAAAGTGGTAGGAATCTTAGGCCTGAATGCATGCTAGATATACACTTGTTTCTGGGAAGGCAAAATTGACACAGAGTTCTTCAAATTACAAAGCTCAGAATACTTGCCTAACTAAGATCATGGTTGGGCTAATCTACAAACAAAGTAAACAAAACATAGTTCCTAAGAGTCACATAGCTTTGTCTTTAGTCTTAAATCCAGGGGCTTTCATTGAGGACATAATTTCATTTAAATGAAAATCATTTTACACATAGTTGGATTTAGTAAAATAAATGTGCATAATGGATC